>CATIWK010156318.1:0-27098 GCA_949634005.1 Mallotus japonicus
CTCTTCGCCGGTCTTCTTCTGCCCCGGCTGATTTATGTAAATTTCTTATTTGAACTGTTGTTTATACTCTAGATGCTGCAGTAGTAGTGTTTTAATGTTGTTGTATGCAATATTGATTTTATAGCTGAGATTGTCAGTTTAAGTACTGTGTACTATTGTACAGTTGTACTATGTTATAAGATCATATTTTATAAAATAAAGTTTTAATTACTTGGTATTTTTATGAGTTGTTTTATGTTTTTTTTATATTTAAGGCTTGCTACGGGTTCTGGTTATGATAATTCCCATTCCCTAGCGCCGGTCATGACTCCTGTTTTGGGTCGTGACACTGATATTATTATTATTATATTTTTCTATAGTTGTGCCAAGACCGAGACTTATCGGATCAGGCTAGTCGAGTCTGTTTAGAGGAGCGCAAAACTATGAGTTATCATTATATATATGCATTGCACATAGAAAATATTGTTTGCGAGCATCCATATTTAAATGAGAATTAAATTATATTTACTTTCATTAAATGTTGTTTATTATTTTATTAAATGCTTATATTTGAGTTGATATATATTCGTTTAATATTTTGAAGAATGGATGCTAGTACGTTTAAATTACGCATTTCACTATTTTTTTTATGTTTATAAAAATGATTTGGAGGATAGTTATAGAACGTGCCGCCTAGTGGGTTACGCTAGGACTGTTGCGCAACAGTACGATAGAATTTAGGTAGAGAATTATCATTGTTTAATTTTGAAAATTTATTATTTGAAATTGTGGTATGAGAGGGTATGACTGCTGTAGCTCGATGGACCTGGGGTCTCGGGGCCAGTCATGCCGACAGTGAGACTGCTGTAGCTCGATGGACTATGAGTCTCGGGGCCAGTCTACTGTCAATTTGGATAAGAGGATATTCTTGGAATTTAAGGAAGGCATGTTGGCTAGTGATTCATTGTGATTGAGGTTGCGAAATGTTAGGGTTCCGCACTGATCCTCCGCCTGAACTCTTTTGTATTATTTATTATAGAAGTGGATTTTGAGCATCTGTATGAATTGCGTGTATATTTATTATACAAAAATAAATATATTATTATACTGATGCTTGAATGCCTGCATCATTAGGGTGCATGTATATATATAATAATAATTCACTCAGTGAGGTCTGACTCCCTTTAATATTTTTTTCAGGACATTCTATTTCGTCAGACCTCAGTTCTAGATCTCTCCGCCGGTCTTCTTCTGCCCCGGCTAGATTATGTAAATTACATATTTGAACTTTTGTTTATACTCTAGAAGCAGCAGTAGTAGTATTTGAATGTTGTAGTACTTAATATTGCTTTTATAACTGAGACTGTCAGTTAAAGGATTGTATACTGTTGTATTTTATTAAGTGATATGAGATCACATTTTATCGATTAAAGTTTTAATTACTTGGTATTTTTATGGTTTATTTTATCTGAGTTTTATTTTTAAGGCTTGCTAAGGGTTCCAGTTACAGTAATTCCCGTTCTCTAACTCCGGTCATGACTCCCCGGATTGGGTCGTGACAATTCTCTTTCTCGTAAACTTTTTTATTTTGTAGATGGACCCTACTGCCAAGAACAAACTATGTTGGGTTTGCAAAAGGCAAAGGCATTGAAGAAAGTATTGCCCTTAGAAGTATAAAAGAGAGGAGAATGAGAGCACAAGCTCTAGTCCTATTAGGATGAAAAAGAAAACAAATATATTCTTTATTGGCTATTTAAGCAAGAGTCCCCAAATAAAAAGGACGCAATGAATTCAAAAGAATTAGTGAATCCTAATAAGTAACATAATAAAAAAGAACATATAAATGTTTTGGTTCCTCTAAAAGAATGAAAGATGAATTCCTTGGTTCAAATGAATGAACAATGGGAAATTAAATCTAAAACCCCAGACTACAGAGCTATTGAAGCTATAAAATTTGAACTAACCAAAAAATAAGTTGAGAAAATCATAAAAGACATAATAGGAGAAGGCCAAAAAGAATATAGACAAGCTTTGTTATAGCAAAACAAAGTTCTAAAGTGACAAAGGAAGAAGAAATCCTTGAAAAAATCTTTTAGATGATCTTTTTCAAGATGAACTTGAACTAAAAGATTCTAAGAAAGAATCTCGAGATATTAATCTCAGGGGATTTCTAGAATTACTAGAAAATCCTGAGAATAATCAATCTTGGTATTACTATGAAGACTTTTATAGTCTTGATTTTTCTAAAGAAGGTTCTATAATATGTACAAGATTAAAAGGAGACCTTCAGAAGAAAGATTACTTGCAAATGGCACATTTTATAAAAGAAACTGCTAAGTACATCTAGCCTTTGGAAAAGGGATTTAGGATTTGCTTGGCATATAAAAATGATTTCCTCCAAGAGATTTCTGAGAGGAAATAACTTCTTGAAAGCATGAAACAATATCTACCTCCTGACGTAATATAAATTGTTCAGAGGAAGATTATTGATTCGATAAATCACTCTCTACATGAGTGTTCTATGTTACTGATAAGTGTAAAAAATACTATATTTTGAGCGCTAACTTATTAGGTTTTAAGTGTCTAAAGTCTAGGATAGTGTTGAATATTGATAAGTTTTAGTAGATTTTTAGAGATTTTAGAAGTTTAATTATGTTTTTGGTAATTTTTATGATTTTATTTGTTTTCATGCTAGATGCTCTCGATGCAGAGTCAATGTATAAGGTGCCAAGGCGAGGACTTGAAGTGTAAAGCTCAAATCTCCGTGAAAGTGAACAAATTCACACTTTTAAGATGAAGGACTATGCACACGGCCATGTGCCTGGAGGCACACGACCATGCCTGAGCCCTATCATGAAGACCTGTTGAGAAGCCAATCAGGCATGGCCATGTGCCCGAGGACACACAGCCATGCTTGATTCGAGCAATATGTTAGTCGGCCAATCAGGAACCACTATATGCCTGAGGATATACTGCCATGCCTAATTCCACATATTTCAAAAGGCATGATTCGACACGACTATGCAAGTTTAGGCACACAGCAATGCGCCTCGGAGAAAATTTACATGGAAAGTTTATTTTAGGATTTTTTGAGGAACGATATAAATAGTTTTGTTTTGCCTCATTTTTGGAGGTTATTACTGGTTGGAGAAATTTTAGAAAAAGTTTAGTTTTTATCTTTTCTTCTTCAAGAACAATTTAATTAGGGTGATTTAATTTTCTTGCAACTACTCAAAGAATTGATTTAAGAGTGGAGGATTCAAGTGTTGAGAATGAAAACATCATTTTGAATAAAGGAGATTCAAAAAAGGTTTTTCTTTATTGTTTCTTCTTGTACTTAATTTTTGTATTAATATGATTATGTTTGGATCTTTTACTTTTTCTTCTTCTTTTTGTCTAATCTATATGAGTAGCTAAATTATTAGTTGGGGTTTCTAGACCCGGCTCAACATGGACTTAATTTGGTTAAACTTTTAATCGACCAATTCTCATTCCATGATTGTTATTGAGCTTAATGCTTTCATTGGACTGATCACCCACTGAATATATTTAGACAATAGGATTAAATTGAGAGATTAATTCTATTGAGAACACAATAATAATCTATTAATGAATTGAATTAGTTGAGAGATAGTTCGGTTGTTAATATTTCTTTAAAAAGCTTGCTTCAAAAATTGAATATGATTAATTGCTTGAGTTAGTGGCAGTCAAATAATCGAGTAATTGTCATAATCAATCAATTGTGGAAGTACTTAAGAGAGACTTTCATAATTCAAAAGATGCTTTGGAAATGAAGTGGAATTCATAATTGAGAAAGAAGTTGACATGATTTTTAGATAGTTTAAGTCGGGGATAAAAATGCTAACAATTATCAATATTGTGAATTCAAGAATTGTTAGTTTTAGTTTATTTCATTTTCTGTTTTCATTTCCATTAAACAAATAATCAATTATCAAAATAAGAAAATACTAAGAGTAATTCAATAGTTAGTTCTCAAATCCCTATGTGATTGATATTTAATTACTACTTGGATGACTCCTTATGCTTGCAGATACAGCCTAACCAATTACATCCCTATATCTATTAGCAATCATATGGATGATCTAGTCTGCAAATAGAAGCAGATATAGTGATGGAAAGTTTAAAATTTACCAACGCAGGATTAACATCAATCTTAGAAGTAGATTTAGAATGTCCACATTTAGTGTTCCCAGGAATTGTGCAAGTTACTCTTAATATGATTAAAAATCATCCAAATTTGCTACATTTCAGATTGCTAGCATAAGATGGAATAAAAAGAGGATGATACGATCCAATATCTTTATCAAATTTGAGATTTACATCCTATTACATGTAGACAGCTTGTGGAACCACCGAGAGTTAATAGCCAAAATATAAAATTAAGATGGAGAATGTATGAAGAAGTAAAATTGGCTAATAAAGCTCGTTCCATTGAGTTTTTTAAAGCAGTTTTGGAGAATGTAGCATTTAACCAAGAGTATCGTATTCTCAAAGATGGTAGGACATTTATTACCATATGGTATAAAGATATTCTTGATACTAAAGATGAGAGGTTCAACACTAAATGAGAAGAAGCAAGCAATTTGTTTCTAAGATTAGTGGATGGAGACCCTAGTCTAAAATTCATTTGAGACTTTTGAGATTTGGAAAAAGGTAGCTAAAAATTAAAGAACATTACCTTGTGGCCTAGAGGATAAGGCAATTCAAGAGCAGGACAAAGAAGATGACCTGAATGGGACATGCCTGCATACAACTCATAGATGGAGTGACTGGTGATGTCATCCATGATGCCAGCCTCAGTATGAATAATTAAGGTATATCCTGTAACTCTATCTTCAAATAATGATGTGTCCTATTTTTACAAGGTAACAATCGATTTCTAATCTCTTTAAATTCAATTTAGATAAAAAGAGATAAAATTTCTTTATATTATTGTACTTAAAAATAACTGGAAAATGGGACTAGAGACACCAATTATCTGTCCTAGTATGCTTTAATAATTTTATCTTTTGAGTTAGTAATAATCATAATAGATAAAGATTAGTATCAATAATGATTAATAAGCACACAATATACAAAGGTTAGTGATAATCATAATTAAAAGACACATCATAAACAAGAGTTAGTGATTATAACTTCAAAGAACGTATAACGAATAAAAGATAATATCAACCACACATAATCATAAATATTAATCACATCTTGAATTTGATAATCAACCAAAAGCTTTTAAAAAGTTGTAAATTAAAAACAAATGAAAATCAAATCAAATAAAGTTTGAAAACAATAGTAAAAGGTTCAAAATAAAACATTAAAATAAAGATCAATATTGAAATAAACAAGATTTAATCATCAAAGACCTTTTGAGACATGTTTGAATGATGTTTGATCACTTATATATGGATATGTGCCTTATGATCAATCCTTAGAGTCATTTTAAATTAAAAAAATAGAGTAAAAAATTATGGCATGTCTTGCCAATTTTAAGGGGAGGAATGGCTAGCAAAATTCGTGGAATGGCCAATTTCATATGATGAATGGCTGGCCCAGTTGTTCATCACTGAACTGGACCAAAATAATCTATTTTGATGCAAAATCGATGGATTCAAGTCCCAAACTCAAAATCAAAGACACAAGAAAGTTAGGGGAGATGTTTTTAAAAGTGTTTAGCCTTAGAAAATTGGTAGAAACCACCAAAAGTTTGGGATTGAATCAAGAAAATGAAGATAGTTTGGTTTAGAAAAGGCTTAGTTTGAATGGTTGTTTGATTGAGTTTAGGGAAGGATTTTAGGATGATTTTTATGCTGAAATTAGGAATGTGTTTTAGGAATATGGGGGTGATTTTTGGGTAGAGCAGTGAGAGAGGATGGAGAGAGGAGTAGAGTTTTGACTTATTTTTGTTATTTTCACTCCTTTTTAGTAAAGACACCTCACTTCTCTCAAGAATAATCAAGAGTTCCTTTTTTTTTTTTTATTAGTTCCCATTAGTTCTAAATGCTTCTTAGGACTATCTTATTATAGAAAAACACATGAGGATAGATAGGGGTGAACATCGGGTTGAACCCGAACCAAACCAAATCGATGTTTTATAGGGAGTTCAAAATGAAATCAAACTGAAGTTTAAGTTGTGTATAAATAAATAAATAAATAAATATATATATATATATTCCAAAAATTTGTGAATTAAGAAAAATAAAAACTAAAATGAATTTGCTCGGTTTGGTTCAATTTTTCAAGGGCGGTTCGGTTTTGCGCACCCCTAAGGGTAGATAATGTAATTAGTTAGCATTTTTTAAGGTTTTAAAAGTAAAAAGCAATGCACTTTTGTTTTTACAAGTGACACTTATCATAAAAATAGTAGCATTCTATGCTTGGTGATCAATCTAGAGAAAAGTGCCTTATTTTAAGGATACGAATGATGACATTGATACACATAGGATCACTTTGACCGTCAAAGGTTAAAATTTTAACTTTTTACCAAACATGCCCACGACACACTGTAATTTTAGAAGACATTTTTAAGTTAAAATTTGGACTCGGGAGCTCGATTTAACCTTCGGAAAACTCGATTGATAAAAGTTTGACTTTTATTTTTTGGGGTTTTCTAATGTTAAATCAAGACACATGGAATACCAACTAGACTGAAAAACACCAAAAACAAATACAAAAGAGCCCTTTTTCGAAACTTGACTTATTGACTCAAAAGATACTACTTAGAAAGAATTTTCTCTCATCCATCTATCAAAACCTCCTTCCCAGCACTTGTATCGATAAAGGTTTGTTTAAGATTCGGTTTGATTTTGAAAAGGTTCAATTGGTTACCGAGTAAGATTTTAGTGTTTTAATTGGCTCTAAAATGATTTAAAAAATATTTCTTTTTTATCAATTTCATTCAATATAAGATATTTTGATGGAATCATTATCGGCTATCAAGATTTTCTTTTACTTATTATTCATTTATTTCTTTCTTCCATTTACCATTATAGAGAAATGTGAATCCTTCTCAATTTAAAAGGATAAAATCAATTTTTTTAATTGTCCTCAGTACGGTAATATTTTTACCTCTAAAAATTCAAAATACGTAATGTTTTTTCACTAAATTTTGTTTCACCTAATTCAGTTTTTTTTTTCAATGATAGAGTTCAAATAATTTAATTCTCCATCATAAGGGAAAAAAAGGAAAATGGAGATTTAAACCCTACTTTCTACATCTGGATGTCCACACCTTTTATCATTTAAACTGTTTGGAAAAACACCTAATTCAATTAATATAAAAGTTAAAAATTATATTGCATTTAATTGTTATGATAGAGCAGAACAATTAAAAAGGTAATTTGTGGATATAGAATAAAATATATCGTAGTGATATTTTTCTAATGTACTGCCATATTATACCAATTTTTTAGTTATCATACAATGCGAGTACGTCATTGTTTTACCATTATTTTTTTGTCATAAATTAGAATAAGTCATTTCTATATTTATACTAAAAAAATCTTGAACAAATGAATTAGCAATGGCACTCCAACTAGCTTTAAGAGCTAAGATTCTCCAACTGGCATTGGGACAATAGGAGTTAGCATTAATGGTGCCGTCGATCTCTTTCTACCTACGGGCCTCTTCATTAACTTGAACTGGAACTCCGTAAGCTGTACGAAGCGTACGAGCTTCAAGAATTTAGTTTTTTAAAAAAAAAGGTTCTTACCCCCGAAAAAATTGCAGATGTTTTGCCCATGTTCAACCAATTGCTTTATTTTCCTACTCTGAACTTTTGGAAACGTAAATAAACATGTAAATCTTGATAAGTTTAGTTCAAATATTTTTAGAAGACAAAAAGGAATAATAACATCATAAATTTTATAATTTTTATGATTTTAACTATTAAGTTCTAAAATAAAATTTATTAACAAATAACTATTGTAAATTTTAAAACCTATCTCTATTAGTCCTATAAGTTAGTGAACAAAATTTTTCATTAGTCAATTCTTTAATTTTCATATTTTAATCCTTAAAATTTAAAAATTTTGACATTTTAAAACTTAATTTTTATTAACATTTTAGAAAATCTAATATTTTTAAAGTTGCATAAAAATTACAGTTAAACTAAAGTTCAATATCAAAATTTTAATAATTAATTTCAGTTTTAATTTTTAATTTGTAATGTATTAAAATAGTTATATATTTATTTTTGTTCCTTTAAAATAAACTATTATTTTCTAAGTAATTTAAGTCAAGTAATTTTTTTTTGATTTATAATTTTAAGAGATTTTAAGAGAACTTTGAAATTAATTAAAATTTATAATATTTATTTATCAATAAATATTTTTTTGGAATTTAATTATTAAAATCACAAAAATGACAAGAATTGATGCTACTAGTATGTAGGGCTAGGCCCAAATGGGATCCAAATTCTATCATGAAAGCTGTGCCAACTGATTCCGAACAATCTCAAAAACAGCAACTCGGTACTAAAGTCCAAGTTTCTATGCCCAATCATCTTTGGAATCAGTTTCATAACCTCAATTTTATTGCTCTGCATATTTATCTCTTAATCAAATATGATCATATGTTCCTTTGTCCCCAAGTAATTTAGAGTCATTTATCAATTGTAAGAGTGACGAAAGTCAAACAAGAAAAGTGAATACGTTAAGGTACTATAACCTTGCAAATCAATACACTTGCTTCCCAAGTAAAATGTGCATATAAATAAACCATGTCATTTCTGCTACATATCCATTATTTCATTTGCAACACACATTGAGATACAGACAGAATAACAATGGTGTCTCTAAGGCTGCAGAAGCGGCTGGCTGCCAGCATACTGAAGTGTGGTGAGGGAAAATTGTGGATTGATCCTAATGAAACTAATGAAATCTCCATGGCCAATTCTAGTATGTTTTGCTCTCTATTAGCTCCTATTTAGCCCCTTCTTCTTCTTTTTTTTTTTTTTAAGTTTTGCGTGATGCTTTATTTTCTTAGGAATAAAAGAAGACAAGATATTGTGATTCAGAAAACATGCTCAATTTGTTCAAATCACTCTTAAAGAAATTAGTAGTTTCAAATCATTTTATCGTTTCGAACAAGAACTTGACATGTTTTATCCATATAGGTCTGCACAATAGTTGATAATAGTTTTCCAAGTATACCCAACGTTGCTTTTCTTATGTTATGATAGCTAAAAGTAATTTGCTCATGCAAGTGAAAGTTATTATAGAGTAATTATTGAGGCATGGCAAACTGCAGGGATGAACATAAGAAAGCTGATAAAGGATGGTTTAATCATCAGAAAACCAGCAATAATCCATTCTAGATCGCGGTCTAGGACAATGCAGGAGGCAAAAAGGAAGGGGAGGCACTCGGGCTACGGCAAGAGGAGAGGAACAAGAGAAGCAAGATTACCGACAAAGCAACTGTGGATGAGGAAAATGAGAGTGCTGAGGCGTTTGCTTCGAAAGTACAGAGAAGTTGAAAAGATTGACGGGCACATGTATCATTACATGTATATGAAGGTGAAAGGAAATGTTTTCAAGAACAAACGTGTGCTCATGGAGAGCATTCACAAGTTGAAGGCTGAGAAAACTAAAGATAGTGTAGTTTTGGATCAACTAGTAGCCTTAAGTTCCAGTAATAAATATGCTAAAAAGAAGATTTCTTCAGGGAAGATGAAAGATTGAGACTAGCAATATGCAATATGCTGAATAAAGTTGTATCTACTAGGAAGTTCTTGTAATTCAATATGTTTCTAAATAAATTTGAATCATTACATGCATATGATAACTTAAATCTACTGCTGACATACAAAATGAATGATCTTTTATTGTCTAACTGCACTTGCAATATTGATTCATAAACAAAAAAGAAGCAAATTATTGCAAAACCATATTATATTCTAACTCTCTTAACTTCTGGAATAATTTTAACATTAGTATATGGTTGGAGCCGGCTTTTATATTTCTTTGGTCAGCTCACCTATGATATCTACTGTGTGTTCACACAAATACTATTTAATACAGAATACAAAGAAAAAAAAAAGTAATCATAGTTCAGATAAATATTTATGGAGTTCCATGGGACAATAGATGGAGCACTAGCAATTATTCATAAATTAGGACTCACAGAAAAAAGAGAGAGAGAGAGAGAGGAAATCATGCTTTTCCAGCTGAACCAAACAGGCGCATCTTTTCTGCAATTACAGCTTTCATTGCATCTTTTGCAGAAGCCATAACATGGACCAGATCCTTCTTGGGACTGCACAGTGAATCCATGTACGCCTTTCGCACCTCAGTGTTCACATTGAACTTCGTCACACCATGCTCTATGGAAGCCTGCTTAAGGGAGTAACGAAGATCAGTGATGTTTTTGCTTCCAGTTCATTCACCAGCTTAGGTTTAAACATTCACTGAGGACTTGTTATCTTTTTATTCCCTAAAGTTTCATGGAACCTTATATGTTAATTGTACATGGATGTTCTTCTGTGCTTTTGCGTACATGTGAAAGGCTGACAACATACCTTGATAAGTTCCTTGGGTAAGCCAGAAGCTCCATGCAGCACCACAAAAACTCCTTTCTTTGAACTCAAGGCATGCAAATCCTAACAGTAGCGCCAATGTTTATCATCAGTCAAATTTCCTTTACAACATTGGCAGATAGAATAGCAGGTAACAATGTTTAGAACTAGGCAAATCTTCAGTTCTCAATCTTATTTTATGGTAAACAACCCTAGTTACTGGGTACTTCAAAATATCTGACAGAGTCGTGGACACTTGAGGCCTTACACATTCAGCACATCCACACAGTTGCATTTTCAAGATATTTGCACCAAGATTTGCATTTGTGCTTACTATTTAAGATGATTGTGCAACTAGAATCTATACAAAAATCTCATTGCTTTTTCTTATTCTCGTGAAACATACTGGTTTTTCGCATAGCGAGCATCAATTGCACATGCAGATTGCAAGAAAAGGTCAAACACAAGCCACATAACAGATACTTCATAACAATCACAGCATGGCTTAATATACTAGATAATGCTTGCCATCTCTGATTGAAAAATTGAATTCTATGCCGGCATTATAAATAGTGACTCAATCTTAATGCAAAGGCAAAAAGCTGGTTACCTTAAGCAAATCAAGCCTGAGATTTGGGCCACTGGCAGGGTACTTTCCATGTACATTTCCAATGCACACTGCCAAAGCATCTATACCAGTCTCATCAATGAACTCTTCAGCCTGAAATTCAAGTGCAGCCAATAGTATCAATTTTTTTCTGTATCAAGAATATGTGGTTAGCTATTCTTCTTAATTGATCAGGAAATCCAATTACCTGATTAACATCAGTCAACCTTGCTTCATAATCTTCAACAGTCAAGTCATCTTCTGTTCCTGACAACCTCCCCAGTTCTGCTTCAACCAGCATATTTTTTGAGTGGGCTAATGATGATATATATTTAGTGTATGATATGTTGTCCTTGAGAGGAAGATGAGAACCATCTACCATCACTGAATCAAATCCCTGGCACAATGGATTCAAGAAAAGCATATCCAACAATGAACTAGTATTCTATAGAGATAAACTGTAGAACAAATTACCTTTGATAAAAACAAGAAAATTTACCAAGTCAAGAGCTTCCACTAGTTCCTGCTTTGAAGTCCCATGATCAAAGTGAACTGTAATAGGGACCTGCCATGAATATGTATGCAGTAATCATAGAAGCCTATATGGATAAGCATCTAACACTTTGATCAGATTCACATGTTTTGCAAGACCAACAAATGAGCACCCTAGATTAATTTAGAAGTGGGATGTAAAAAGGGTAATGATTCTAGTAATGAAAATTTGAACAGTCACAGTTTTCAGCATATTCGCGTAAATTGAATGCATGTCATTTCAGGACTAAGATTTTCCTATGCACCACATAAGATTCCAGGTTCTTAAAACAATTTTTTATAAATGATTCTGCTTGATCTTCTCAAAAATTAGCCCTCAACTTCTAAATGATTTCAACCCTAGTTCAAATCAAGGTTCAAGGAGACTATGATTTGCTTATAGCTGAAATAACCAAAAGTAGCATAATCACATGTATAATATATGGAAAAGCATCCATGATTTGGTTGGTCTGTCCAAGCTTATAATCTAGGCTCTAGCACTATATCAATTAAAGTTGGCACGTGTGCTTAGGTTGCCCTCATCCCTGTTTTGAATTGAGATTTTCTGGTTGAGGAAGTCATTCATTCTTGCTATTGGATAAATGATCCCTAAATGTGCTATCTATACCACTCTTTCTTCTTCAATTCTTTCCTTTATTTCTGTAAAAATAATGAATACAACTTACATTGGCTTGTTCAGCAGCTGAGACACAACAAGCAACCAAAGGAATTCCTCCTTGCTGCAAGGCACTAGGATGTATCTGTAATTAGAACAAATAGCATGATTAATACCACATCTGATTAATTCCTCCTTGCTTCAAGGCACTAGCATGATTGATTCATGAAGAAGCATCTGAAACTCATAGATATGTGAGTGTATGAAATTAACACAAGATTAGTACCAAGTCTGGGTCACATTTAAATTGCTCAATGGTATCTCTCACATCCTAACCTGTAGAATAGCAGGACTATTTTCTTCCTCTGCAGCAGCAACAACAGCCTCAGCCCCTTCCATATTATAAACATTAAATGCTCCAACAGCATATTTACCATTCTCTGCATTCTAAATGCAGAAAGAAGTTGTCAATATCTGAAGAAGCAAAGTACTAAGAAACTATAAGTTCATAGTCCTTACAAGAAGGAGCTCTTTTGTTGATGAAAGTCTAGAAGGTCGAGCCCAAGATTTCACCACTTCTGCCAATGCTTTACTGTCACCTACATTACCTGCAAAAGCAACATACAAGTTAAGAAACAAATTTTAATTGATTTAAATTAAAGTTCAAAAAGGAAGGACATTATTTGTGCCAAAATAATTTGCTTACCTGGGAAAACAATATATGGAACTTCTGGATGCCTACTTTCAGGACCTAGGAGCCAGATGGGAACACCAGCCAGAGCCTGTCCTGCTACTCTGGCACATTTTGCCTCCAGAGCCTTTGTAGCCAGGTCTGACGATGTGATTCCACCCTAGAACAACAAGACAAATTGGTTGGCTGGTGTTGTGGTTCCAACTGAGGATCTTGTTATGGGATGACTAAGCAGGAAGTTAAAAGACAAGGGCTCATTAAAAGGGAAACCAATGATCACTTAGTAAGAGCTCAATACAGAGAATCTTTTGAGGCTCAGGAAATCAAACCTTCCTCTGAAGCTCTGCTTACCCATATTTCATTAACTGCCACTTAAAAATACAATCTCTTAGAAACTGCATAACATGATAAGAAAACTACCTTACATGATAAAGGAACTACCTATTACATGATAACCACCAGACATAATGAACTTCTGCAAACATGCTGCTGCCCTATTCTACCCCTGGCCTTAAACAACATGAACATGTATCATTGCTGATTGGATGGACAAAATTTATGCCACCATCCAGGATGGAGGTATTTAAAGGAAAGAATGGTTTTCCATAACATGAAAATGCGACATTGAACTAAGAATTCTAGAGGAAACAAGGAAATGCATAATAGTCAGTGGATGTGACAACAATAACCTGTACAATTGTATATGTTCATTTATCATTGATATTTTCCACGTACAAAGGAAATCGAAACAATTTGGGTGTACTTTTGTAAAGCTAGACAAATACTTCTAGTTGAAAACAAGCAAGAAAGGAATCTACACGCCAAAAACTGAAATTGCTTATATCATAAGAATTCTGCAAAACTAAAAGAAACCAAAGAAAAATAACACAACAGATCAACCAAACTGCTAAATAAAAGTCTAGCACATGCTGTTCAACTTGCATGTGTCATGGGTGTTAGAGATAAATTTCACTAGAGTATTAAGAACCTTCTTATTACAACTCTTGTGAAAGAACCACATCAGATTCAAATTCTACTGATTTCAAGTTTCCCAAATACATATTAGTGCACCAGAAAACTATTATAAGATAAAATATAAATGTCTGTTGCACACTCATGTAATATCACTTTTCGCACATCAAATAAGATGAGGCACAAGTTCCTAATGGAATCAAATCTTAGGGGTATTTTGAGCATTATTATGCCTGCTATTACTATTCAAATGAGAAAGGTGCAAATCTGTCAGTTTAAAAACACTGCCTTAATGTCATAAACTAAGATCCTCTCATTCCCAAGTCTCATTTGGATAGTGATCTAAGTACAACTTGTTTTCAACATGCTAAAACAGACACAACAGCTTTTAGAAGTATAAGTATTGTCTTAAACACTTTAGTCATATCTATGCCTTCTCAATGCAGATGACAATTTTTCAAGTTTAACTGAAGCAGAACTCTATAAGCCTTAGGAGTTGTTGTCCTACACTCGCACCCTAAGAACACATAAATGGAGTTGAACCCATGTACTGAAAAATCATTTGGTTTTGTATTAAGACCCGATCTAACCACTCATATACTGCTTAACACTTTGTACTTTTTAGATGTGGAATTCATTCCCACCTCCAATGTTGGAATATATATCCCACATCAGAAAAGTGAAAAGCGATAAAGTGACTTATAAATGGTGTAGATTAGACCTTAACACAAGCCAATTGGTTTTGTGTTACATGGGTTCAACCCCATTTATAAGTCTACACGTGTGTGCGTGAGCCAACACTCTTGAAGCCCGTGTACGGCCTATTTGTGACCTTGTTTGAATCGTTGAGTGTGGCCCGTTTGTGTTTAGCAAGTTTAACTGTCTAGGCCCAGTTACACTTGAGGGGAGTGTTGCAGAATATATCCCACATTGGAAAAGTGCAAAGCTATAAAGTTGTTTATAAGTGGTGTAGATTGGACCTTACATGAGCTCAATCCCATTTATAAGTCCGCACGTGTGTGCATATACCAACACTCTCGAGGCCCGTGGACTTGTTTACATCCAACAAAAGTTAAGCCCATCTGTAACCTTGAGCCTCATAGAGTCAGGCCAAGGGGTGTTTGGTAAGTGGCAATTGTTCCATCATCTAGTTGCACATGAAGGAAGGTGTTAGAGATATTGATGATTGCCACATAAAAAGAGTATAAGAGAATTAAGTGGCATATAAGCAGTGTAGATAGATTGATCTTTAACACAAACCAGTTGGTTTTGTGTTATATGAGAGCAACCCCATATATGTGTTCATAAATATAGGTATGGGCCAACTCTCTCAAGGCCCATGAAGTTTCTACATGATGGCAGAGCGAAAAAAGCTTGTTTAAAGAGCTCGATAGTTGGGCTAGCAGTAGAGGAAACTAGGATCATTTGTGACCTTGGGCCTCAGAGAGATAGGCCAACTATGTTTTGCCATTGGTCCAGACTCAATTGCACTTGAGAGATGGTATTAGAGATGTGAATGACTCCCACATTTAAAAAGTATAAAGAGTTTCCCTAGTATATATATTATAGATTTGCCTTAACAAAAGTCAATTAGATTTATGTTACATGCATCCCAAGCTAGAGAATTGAAGGAAAAATTATTTTTTTGAACTGGAAGGCAAAATTATTTCAGGGGGCATAAAAATGCAGCAAAATAGAAGATTAAAGTGAGAAGCATCTAAGAACAAAAACAAAGGAAAATTGTCCAAGATTATGAAATTAATATAGCAAATTGTTGTTAAGTAGTTTACTGGAAAGTATGTTTACACTATTAGAAAGTAGTGACAGAGGATAAATATGATAGTTCAACGGTCTCAAACAAATAGATATGACATACAAGTATATTGAATATTTCGTAGTTAAAATGCCTAAAAGAGAAAAAATCTGAGAACCAACTTGGGGCGGCAATAAGCAAGCGAAATATGATCTGATCATTTATATAAACTGAAATACCTTTGCTAGGATGTATCGAGGTCTTGTTGATATCCGCCGCACAATTTCCACCAATGCAGAGCTCACTTTAAAATTAATTTCCAAACTATCAGAAGAAGCTGGCAGAAAACAAATAAATAACTAAGAGAAATTAGTTTAGATGACCAGTTTAAAGAAAGGATACAAGCAACAAGTTTTTTTTAAAAAAATTCTTTGTGCTTCTTTTATTAATAAGAAGGATAATCAGCAACAAATCTGATTGCATGTCCATATAAATGCATTATTAAGTTATTCAAAGATTTTTACATGCAAAAAGCAGCCGCATCCTGTGTATTTTATGCTTTAACTATGTCGTGAATCACCATTACAAGAACAAAGAAAAAACTAGACTAAAGACAAGAAGACGTGGCTGACTTTTTCCAGTGATGAGCTTGCGACTTGTCATTACTAATGTGTCTTTGCATGCTGCAAGAAAAAAATCTGCCATCTCAGCTACTCTATTAATTTCCTCCTCCCTCTCTTCCAGAGACTTCATGGCAAGTTTATCAACAGAGACCTGTTCATGACAAGGAAGGACATTCTGATCTGTAGCACTAACAATACCCGAATACACATTATAGGAGTAAGCTATCCAAAAGGTAACACTGCCACACATTCTTTAATGTAAAGAAAAATGACAACACTATGACTAAAAACGACAACACTATGATTAAAAATACACAAAGATGTAAGGCATCTGGATTCTGGATCACCTCAATGATTTTTAATATCATGCCACGTTGTATTTTAAGTTCTTCAACCTGTTAGTTGGAACATATAAAAAAGTATAAATTATGTGCAGAAATTATTATCGCTGGGCCAAAAGAGATGCAAAGAAAGCAGAGTCCACAAACTCAACCTGTTTTGTTGTTTTTGGAACATAAGATCCCACAACTATGAGTCCACCTCTCCTGTCTTTGTTTATTCCTAGATCCTTGGGCAGTAATGGAGGTTTAGGAATAATACCAATTCTCGCAGAAACAAAACTAGCAGCTGTGCGGCATAAGAATGATTTGCCCTTCAATTCTGCCTGCTTAAGTAGAAAATGCTTGTAAGAATTTCTTCAACAATTTTGAAGTACAAAGATCAAAGAACAATTTAAGAAAAGGATATAAGAATCTAAGAATATTATGCCTGGATCATTCCAACTGCAAATACAGCCATATCCCTTTCACTCGCAGCATTGACTATACATGTTGACCCCTGTTTCAGCCAATGAAGCATCATCAATGGACAATTGATATCCCAACCACAAAGACCTTCAAATGCATTCAGCATAATTGAGTAATATACTTTCATTGATTTGAATAGACTCGCTAAATAATGTTTTATAGATTATTCACCTTCAAAGAAAGTAAAATGGATATTGTTTCAATTAACAAGTCAAACAGAATCTTCTCACCCCAGGTGTATGACCAAGGGGAAGACAAAAAGAGGGATTAGTGCTATATAAGACAACTATGAAAATTAGAATTGTTATGTTATGGCATCCAAAGAATAGAACAGGCATAATGAGAGAGCAGAAAGATCACAAGAGAGAAGTAGAACTAAAATGCTCGAATTACAAAAGAATTACTCTTTAATCAATTACAAAACGACAGAAAGTTCAGATATGAATTCCCAATTATCAATACCTTCTTCATGCTGCAAAGCAGGTCACAAACAGCTTTTGATCCACCTTTCCTTAGAAGTTGGATTGATATAGATGTAACACTATTAGCTGGAATACGGCCTTTAGTTTTTTCCTCCACCCACTAAGGATCAAGACATAGTTGCAAATTCACTAACAAAACTAACAATGTCTCAACCAGATATCAGAATGAATAAAGCCACACCTCTCGTAGGTTGGAAGATTTATAGCCAAAAGCAGCATCTTTAGCAAATTCAGTGGCTCCTGCAGGGAAAAGCCTACAAAAACATCGGTTCATGTGTCAAACACCAAGGATATCCAGCCAAGATCATTAAGTTTTAAAGTTGAGACAGATACCGATCAGAATCTGCAACATAGTGTACATCTTCAATAGTGTAACGGCCTCCTTGAAGAAAAAAGGGGCAAATGATCCATGCATCCATCTCACCAAGTACTGAAACAGCTGCATCTGCTTCCTACATAAATCACACTTGTGTCATGCTGTAACTAATAAAAGTAAGCTGCAAAATTGTGCTACATAATTATAATATTTTGGGCAAGGATCCTTGCCTCTGGAAAATGACCTCGCAATGTTGAGTCGCCCCTCAAGACTACTGTAAAGTCAACATTCCCAATTGATTTAGCTGCATTGTTCAGGTTTCTGCAGATTTCTTTAATCAATGCAGTAGCCTGTAAACAGTTAAGTATTTACTCAGAAACACAAATGCATACAAGCAAAGTCTATCCCCTTCCAGCAGAGCATGAATACTTGATAAGAAATCATTATTTTTTCTGATACAAAATAGAAGAAAGCAATTTACCTTCTCAGAACTCAACGACCTGGAGTTAGTAAGGATAAAAAAGCATGTAGGCTTTTTCCTAAACTGCCCAACTAAAGACTCAACACTCCTGAAAAGGGAGAAAAAAATTAGCTTAATAATTGAAAAAACATGCTTAGGAAAGCCAGTGTGCTTTATATATGTAAAAGTGTAGAAGCTTCTCATCTGTTGGATGGAATTTAGAGAACCCACGGTAGATAAATAACAAAGAATATTTAAGTAATAATGAAAATAAAAACCTGTGTTTAGAATGTCTGATATATCATAAATGAAATCTCACATATCATTTAGACAATCAATTTTGCACATCAGTAATACAAACATAGAGGTTGAGAGATCACCATTCTGTCAATACTTCAATATCATGAACCGTTTGGGTTCCAGTTGGATCATCATCCAGAACAACCAATGTTTTTGAATTACTCTGATTCAATCTATGGATATCATCAGTGGGATCCAGGGGCCACTCAGATGGAAGAGATTGCAGGACTGTTTCTTTCTTAAGAATGGGAAGTGTTCCTTCAACTCTAACACCTGTGAGTGTCTCATAAACCTGCAGAATTATGGAAAATCATGCTATTTCAGTGTCTCTCAAATTTCCGGAACCTATATTCTCGTATTAAATTTGCATAATGTACAACTATAATAGTTTAGTATTCCATACCTTAACTACACCAGCATCATCTTGCCGACCCCAGCCAGAAGCAGAACCTGCTCAATAATGAAGCTCAAGTATTATGTCAAGCAAACTCAAATCCACATAAAGCGAACTTTGTGCAGAGTCTAACATGAGAAATATTTCAAGTGCATTTACACTTTGTATTAAGACCTGCATTTCTAGATTGTCATGTGCATGGTAGCTTGATTGCCTTCTGACACCTCATGTCGTGCTGAATGCTTTTGATATATGTCTAAGGCATTACAAGAATCTTTTTTTTTTTTTTTTTGAAAATTTCTATTCTCTTTTAGCAACAGAAGTTAATGAATACACTCAATACAATACCAGAATCGCTCAAAATTTGGGCTAGCTCCGACTTATATTGAAATTGGATTTTGTTATAATCAATTGTTTCAAACTCCTAGAATGTCCAAGTTCTGACAATATGCTAAATACCAATTACATGGGGCTGTGACAGCAATACTCTAAAATCATTTCACCCTCTCTAAAGCAATCACTCAAGAATGACATGGAACTTCCACCTGTCATTGTTGCATTTCCAATTAGATTCAAATTATTTCCAATTAGTTTCAAATTACTGCACCTAATGAATTTCCAAACTGTCCTCTAAAGTTGTTACTAATTTTATGATTTCATGGGTCATCTTTGACTTGTAATTCCTTCTATAAATTTTGATAAATTTTGCAACTATTGTAAATAACTAATCAAAGAAGATGAAAGTGCTAGCCATAGCCTCCAATTGCCAGCTAAAACCACAGTAACTGCAACTAAGAACTTAGAACTAATGAGTCAAAAACAAAGATAATGATTATTTTACCAAAGGAAAAAGCAGCTAAAAATGTGAAGTGTACTAGACCTGCTAGGAAAAGTTGGTGTGCAGCAGTTGAAACATGAAGCGGAACTTTATAATTTGAGGATTCATGGGAAACAATGCCCTGAAAATGTTTAGAAACTGTTTTAACAACCCAATAATGAATTATTTAAATATTTTAACTAATTTAATTTTAAACATATCAGAAACATAGAATCAAAATCATTCAGACCAGATCTTTCACGAAGATGTCAAGTGCAGAATATGGGGTATAGTCATTGTCCAACATATGTGGAACACGATTCTCAAACATCCTGCAACAAAAACATTTGGCTAAATTAATTTATAAACTTCAGAACTGTCAAACATATGTTTGAAGATGTTTAATCAGCTGGTGTACGGCAGTACAGTAGAGAACTTCTGTACAAATAGTTGTTTAAATTTTGTCATTTTTTTAGGTAAACAATTTTCTTCTTACTTGTTTTCTTCTTGTTTCTGGATGCAATGTCTTCATTTATTAAAAAATAAAAATAAAAATAAAAAAGTAAATAAAAGACAAATGAATCATGTTTCTACATTCCAAAAGCAATAACAAAATCACAGGAGGAATTCCTGTTAGATAGCAGACCTGATGACAAATTTTAATAGCACAACCCTCAATTTCTGAATTTTTTCCCCTCCAACTTGTAATTTTGTATGAAGAATAAAAAGGTAAACATACATATAGGGGAGTCCTAACCCACATTGCATAGTCCAGTACCTAATAAATCATTCCAAAGACAAAAACACAAGCAGCATCCAGCCAGAAAACAAATAGAAGGACCTGACAACAGTCAATGTTCAGGACTACAAAAAATGTTCATTTACTTTAACCAAGGAAAGTTCTCTTGAAAGTGAATTGTAAGGATGAAAAATGTTTCTAAAGTTTATGTATGATAAAATATAGAAAATACTTTAAGAATTATCAACAGAATTGTTGGACAAGGAAAACAGACAAACAAATGAATGAAGTGAAAAACAAGCTACAGCTTATCTCTCTCTCTCTCTCTCTCTCTCTCCATTTCATTCTTTCACAGTTGGTATTCCTTTTCAACATTAGCACCAAAAAGCAAAAATTTATGACATCATCAGTCAATCCAATGGTACCAAGCCAATACTATAGATTCTCAATAAAAATGGCATCTCATACTTTAGTCAATCATGAAGAGATAATTGCATGTCAAATTAACAAATTACAATCCTATGAAATCTCTTTTTCAAAAAAAAAAAAAAAAAGATAAAATCAGCATAGTAGAAATGATATCAACCACATGGAGAGGGAAAAAAAAAAAGAGAGAGAGAGAGAGAGCATTGCAGCATGCAGACACAAACCAAGATGTTCCCCCACTATGTGCTATGAAGTCCAAAAGCGTCCTTGTATTGAGACCTAATCGAGCTCCAAATGCCATTGCCTCTGCTGCTGAAGCTATATGAACTCCCGCAAGCAACTGATTAACCATCTTAACACCACTGAAAATGATGGTTTAAGAGCAGAAGCTGAAGTAATTTTCCTCCAAAAAATGCTAAAGCTATAGACCTCACAAGTACAATTAATAATTATATATAATCTGCATATCTGATACCTCCCAGTTCCACAACCTCCCTTGATAACGTAGAGCTTCTCACTTAATGCTGTTCGACAATCCACGATAAATAGCAATATTACTTTTCAGAAAATTGTACAACCAAGAGTGCAAACTATACAACACGTTAATTACCTGCAA
Organism: Mallotus japonicus; assembly: GCA_949634005.1. Classification (NCBI taxonomy): domain Eukaryota; kingdom Viridiplantae; phylum Streptophyta; class Magnoliopsida; order Malpighiales; family Euphorbiaceae; genus Mallotus; species Mallotus japonicus. The sequence continues at coordinate 21,657 of CATIWK010156318.1, forward strand.
GAACTGATCCGGCACTCGTAAGAGCTTCATCAGCACCAGAAGCAATTATCTACATAAAATATCAGATCTCTGTTAGAATACATTAACAAAGCCTATCTGCTTCGCTAAATGAGAAGTGTTCTTTTTCAGACCGTCAGTGTTCCATCTGAAGCCCTCTTCACACCACCAGAAACAGGAGCATCCACCAATTTCAAATCTTTGCCTTCATCTAGAACATTTGTAGGTTGATTGTTATGCTATTTAGAAATTTACAAGCATTATATGGGAAAACTCATGAATCGACCACCTAAATAATATGAAACCATGATCTACTTTGCAATGCTACCTTCTACCTCCTTGAAGGCACTAAGAAATGATAGTTGCACACTTTTCATTACCAAACATGCCACTAAAATCTTTGATCACATTTACCAATTATATGCAATTTTAAAACTATTTGGGCATTTTCTTTTAACGCCTTTCTTGATGTGGAAAAAAAATGATAATTTTCTTTATGTTCTTTGGAAAAAATCGGGAAAGAGGAGGAACAAAAAGTATGAAGCTATGTGTTTTGCAAACCACAACTTTAGCTTGCAAGCAAATAGCTACTCACATATTGAAACTGAAATTTTCATATTAGAAAAGTATAATCATAATATATAGGAGAATGAATATAGAACGTACTTTGCAAGCGTCGCTGTAGTTGCATTATGTATCCAGGAGACACAGTAGACGAAAGGATGACAGATGATCCTGGTGAAAGTGCTATAAAACAGAACACAAAATGAAAGTCAGTAATTTCACCAAATATGGATATCTTACTGCAGATTGTACCTGCAACTGCGCCCTGATCTCCATACAAAACACTTTCTGCTTGAGCTTCATTTGTTACCATGACTAAAAGCACATCGACATCTGGACAGGACAATGTGAAAAAAATCAATATCGTAATCTAAATTTTAAAGTAGATATACCCACCACAATATAATGAAACTCTGTCTAGCTATCTGATCATCGTTTTCATGATAATAGTATTACATAATCAATAGGTTAATCAACTTAGATTCATTATACTCCAAACAAATCTCAGCTTAAGAAATTTTAAAAAATAGTTTCTTCCAAAAACATCATGAAGTAGGCACTGACCAATTCAGTGGTTTCTTTTATGGATTCTTTGAAAATTGAAACATCAACTGAACCAGAAAAGTTTATTTGCACTTGGACGCAATAAAGAAGTGTCTTATGATTCTAAATCAAAGCGAGTACATAAGTTCAGTATATTGAGGCATGGTGAGCAGAGGGAAATTAGTTATAATGTGAGCTTATTGTTGGTGTAACATTCATTTGCACATCGCACATACATTTGTACTTGTGTGCTTGCACACACGTGCGCGTGCACACACACAGAGAGAGAGAGAGAGAGAGAACATCGGTCATGTATCATAGTCCTAGAACCTTTTATAAAAAACAAATTCCTAATACACCAATGAAGAATTCCTTAAATACAGAGCCACTCACAGGGACGTACTTAGGGCTGCACGTGTGAGATGTTTTTAATCCATGACCATATTCTTTTGTCAACAAAGTGAGATTCAGTAGAGGAGTAAGAAGTATTATCAAGGCCAATCAACTTCAGCATTGTCAAAGTTGCATAAAAGAAATAGGAACAGAACTGTCAGACACATTAGTTAATCTTCAATAGTGGATTAATTAAAAGCCTCAACATGCACTTAATGGGGTGCGCGAGCCCTGTCATATTTTATACAAGCCTCCCATTAGTTTGATCTGGATCCCACAAAACTATATAGACGTCTCATTCAGAAACTAAGAACTCGTTTGCAAAAATAATCTAACACTGTGATCTTGCATTGATTGTTTTACTTGCTCATTCAAATTCATGAACATTAATGTGACTCAAATTACCTTTGGATACTTCAGCTGGAGAGTTGCCAATCAAGCCACCCGCATTTGCAAATCGAGTTAGTGTTGGTTTATACACCTGCCACAAAATAAAAGATGCATCTAATACAAATATATAAAAGCAGTTTAATCTTCCTATTAAATATGTAAGAAAATCAAATACCTACAAAACCTGTAAAAAAGTAAAATTGAAGAATGAAGTGAAGCAAAGATAAATAAATAAACATACATATCTACATACTTAAAAATGCAGAGACACCCAATATACATGTCAACTTCCTAAAACACCAGCTGGATATACCAACATAAACACACAAATCATACATTCACACAAATAGTGTTCAGGCCACTTGTATTAGCTGGGAAAGTGCAACAATTCAACCTAGCTCAACAGTTATTACAAAACAAAGATTTTAGTGTAGATAAATATTTTATTAAATCTAAAAGAGATGAATATCCTATAAACAACATAGAATTCAGAAATGGAATTATAAGCATTGACACTTAAAAGCTTCTACAAACAATACAGTTTGGTTCAATATTAGAATTTCACGAACTCTGCTTTCCCACGGATGCAACACCAATCACCAACCCTGAAAACTAGCAAGCAAAAGGGTTTTGAAAGATAACTACAATTAATTTCTTGAGAATTCAAAAGGAGGTTTTTTTTTTTTTTTTTTTTTTTTTTCCATCATTCACCTGGCATATTTGATATTTTAATATAATAAGTTTTTCAACTTGGAGTCAGCATGAACTAGTGTATTCAACTCAACTACAACAGGATTGCTAAGGGAAAAGTCAAGTCATTGACATCAATTCCTAAATTTAGATGGCAAAGCAAAGATATGAATCTTTATTCTGATATAAGTTCAACCACAATAGTAATTGCATCTGTCCATATTTCAAGCCTCAAGCAGAAAATAAATTGACTATTAAATGAGAGTGTAATCAGAGTGAGAAATTACATCATAACCGAAAACACAGAACTTTGATTTCAGCAGGTGAGTTGCCATGCCAAACCCCATTGCTCCAAGACCAATGAAACCAATTCGCTTCACTGCAGCAGATTTAGCAGTAATTTCACGTGCCAGTGTCTCAGGGCTGTATGACTCTGCACTGGCTGCATCATGAATATTAACTCTATGTACTTTTTCCCAAACCTGGAAAAGATTAGTGAATGTAAAGCTAATAAAGCATCTGAAAGTCAATATTTCTTCACATCATAGCCTAAAAGCAAGTTGCAGCCGAACTGCTATAGTGGTGAGGGAGGTGGGAGGAAAAACCTTGATCATTGTCATATCATTATTTTCCCCAGTAACATATGTAGACCCTAAAAAAAATATTATGCATAAGAAACTAGATTGATTTGAATAATTCAACAATACGCACATCTAATGGTGGTCTTACCAAGAATAAGCTGCTGGTGAGCAACAGATAAAAGTGGAAGAGGAAATGTAAGTGACTTGGCCATGTCCAAAACAATGCCCTGGAATTGGAAAAAAAGCCCATGAATCTTAAGCGAATTCATGCTTAATGTAACAGAAATTTTATCAAATATCATAATATCTCCACACTTAAATTTTAGCCAAAAGTTACGTCTTTGATTGGTTGGTATTAAAACTTCAATCGTATTTCATCCCTTCATTCAAATAATATATAGAAGGCATTCAAATGACAGTGTGATAGTAGTTTCACAAGTATTTGATGGTACTTTCTGGATGTTACATGGTAATATTTTACGGTGTAACTTAATCTGCACCATACGCATGACACCATTTTTTTGTAATACAACTAGGCCTATTATATTTGGTTGCTAGAATTGTTACTAAATTCTAAAAATCATTTAACTTCAAATTTTCAAACAGCAATATGACAATTTCATTTGTGTGTTTCAATAAAGCCACTGTTTTCAAATTCCAAAAAAAGAAAAAGGAAAACCAGCCAGATTTTTTATATGGCGGTAGGTAGACTGCAGTACTTTGCTCTGTCACTATGGATGCAATCTAATCAAACCTTGCAAGACTCACAATAGCAAGCATATCGCAGGAAAAATTGAAAGCAGGTGACAATGTAGAATTACTGTTAAATCCAGTGATGATGTGATTACCTCGCCTCCCTCCAGCACCACCAATTAGAGTTTACTACGGTTAAAAATATTAGCAGCCATGTTCTGAACTCAAACATTTCTAAACTACTAAAGTCCTTTATTTCTCGGCCAGCAATACCCATCCTTAGACTCTTCTCTCGTATTTTACTTCTTTTATGGCCATATTTTCCCTTAAATAACGACATCTGTCTCTATCCAGGTGCATATCACCATAAAATTAAGAACTTATCCCTATTTTTTGTTCACAACCAACCCAACAACAAAATAAATGACTAACGAAGGCACATAGCATTTAAGTGCCTGTTACCGTACTACAAGTAGCCAACAGTTTGACATTCTAAAGCCATTCATTTCAGCAATTCAAGACATTTTTACAACAGTGTATCTTACCAGATTTTGAGCCAGAATACCAAGGCAATGAGGCTTGATATCACCTTTTAACAAGTGAGGTACATGATGCTCAAAAACCCTGCATTTATAAAACAATTCATCTAAAAACCTAAAAGAATATATAAAGAAAATAAAATTGTCAAGGTCGAACATAGTGTCAAATTGGACTAAAAGGAAGCAGCAAGAAAGCTTAATTTGAGGGATTTTGTAACTCCTGCAATATTTTCAACAACTAGAATTTATTGCATGATCTTATCACTGTAATACATTCAAGTTACGTAGTAAATGCATTTTTCATTGTTTAAATAACTCCACGATTTTAATGCTAAAATAGTAGTAAAATTAAAATAAATCTTGTTGCATAATTTAGCATTTATAGTAAGTGATAAGGATAAAATTATAAGCAATATCAATGCAGAGATTATGGACCATCATCAACTGATGAGTGGCAGAAATTGATGCTGAGATTGTGGACCATCATCAGCTGATGAGTGGCAGAAATTGTGGACTGATTAGCAGAGATTGTGGACTATCAATTGGCAAAAATTATGGTTGTTCAATGGCAGAGATTGTGGACTAAATAACAGAGATTGTGGACTATCAATGTGTGTAGAGTATGGCAGAAATTATGGCTGAGTTTATGATAAATCTGATTTACCATAATCTGTGCCATAATTGGTGCATTAGCTGTATACATATATTCTTACCTAAAGTAGATTAGCAGAAAATTTATGTAATAGCTGTAGATATATACTTGTCTAAAATAGGTTGTACAACTACTTCTATTTAAAGGAAACATCAACAAAGAGAGAGGCATTTTCAGCCATTTACTCAAACTTTGTTAGAACTTACAATGCTTAAAAGGATAATACACCCTTCATTAGTATGGGGGCATTCGATGATACAAAAAGAGAATTACATAAGATCAGAAGCATCCTCTGATTACGTTTGATGAAATTTGAGAGTAAAGAAGACTGCACAAAATTACAGCTTATGATATAACACTGATGATATACATGTCCAAAATAATCTGAGAGCCCTGGGGG
>CATIWK010156354.1:0-13331 GCA_949634005.1 Mallotus japonicus
CTTGAATAGGAATCGAACACATGGAATGGATCAATCTCTGAATAGAGAAAACTAGCTGAATATTTCTTAAAAATCCCACGCAAGAACAAGACAACCAGTTTTTGTTATCTAATGAGCCATTGAATTCACCCAAGCTCAAAAATTTCTTAGTCTCAACCGGCATAGGCACTCCATTAGAACGTGGAAGACCTTCCTTCTGAGAGCCTATACGCTCTACCCCTTTCATCTTTTCGCCTGTAGCCCGCATCGACTTTTGAGTCCCAGATGCACCATTAATGACCTTAGCATATGAACGATGATCAGGTTCATGCTGAACTGTACGTTGGGAACTAGGAGTGATGGCTGATTTTCCTTCTTTAGCACAAGGATTGTTGTAGTAAGAAACAACACCCCTAAGTTTTGACCTGCCATGATCTCTTAGCAGCAAAAGTTGAGGACTTTTATGTGCCATTATTTGTAGCATATTTGAGAGGTAAGAGAATTAGAGTTAATTATAAGTATGATTTAAATGACGAATTTAATAAAATAGTGTGAACAACATAGTACCTATTTTGCCTTCCATAACGGCGACATAAGCTGGCAGTTTTCATTCTGAGCTGTTAAGTTGACAGTGATGCACAGGTAGAGCTTCCAATAGTAACTCCATAATTTTCAAATCACGAATCTTGACAGCCATACATAGAGAGGACAAACCATCTTCATTCTGATAGTAAAAAAGTTTTGTATCTGCAGCTGTAAAGCTAAGCAGGAATTGAACAAAATCATGATGTCTATTCAGCACAGCCTCATGTAAAACTGTGTCCCCATGTTTATTTCCCTGCATCAGTAATGAAGGATCCATTCTTGCAAGAATTCTAACAGTATTTAGCATCCCATATCTAGCAGCAACATGACGAGCAGTATCGCCTTGGATATTCCTTCTAGAAATAACCGAGAGATGGTTATGGAGAATGAATTCTGTGATATCTTCGTGTCCGGACCTCACTGCCACATGCAACAATGAGTTTCCTAAAGGGCCTACTTGATTAAAGATGGTTGAAAGTGGTAAATTTGTGTCTGATGAAACTTTGTCCAAGACACTAATGAACTTGTCAAAATTTCCTTTCCTTGCTGCTTCATAAACTCTGGCATCTATCCACACAGCTGGTTCTGCTTTTGCCATCAATGTTTCCTCTAGCTTACTTTTCTGCTCCCCACTTACTCTGCTCTGGTCCCATTATCAATGCTCCCGTCATGTTAAATGTTAACTGACTTTAGTTAAAAAAAAAGGTGGCCACGGAACCAGCTTAAGGACCAAGCAAAAGCACACGCGAGGACCAAGCAAATTGCTTGGTCCATAAGGAGAGTTATGCCTATAGGTATATTCCTATTTCATCATTAATATATTTCTAAATAAACAGTAACTTGCAGAGAAATGAAGCTCAAACCAAATAGGAGAAGGAGTCTCGGATTAGGAAGTAAATGCTCATGAAAGACTCCAGTCCTACAGGCAAGAGGAATCCTATTCCTCTTATGTTTGTATATCTCACTCTCTATAAATACTTCTCCCCCTTTCTCTTAACATTCATTCTATTCTATTCAGCTATTATTCTCTTTAACTCTCTAAAACTCTCTCTCTACATTCTCTAACTTAAGCATCGGAGGGTTAGTGGAGGAAACCCCAAATCTCACCCTGCTTCTTGTTGGTTACTTGACCGCAGGACTCGGAGGTTCCGGAAATCAAGTTATCAAGTGGCGCCGTCTGTGGGAATCTCTTGAGTCAAAAGCCATTATCAACTACCGAGCAAAGCAACTCAAACCATGGCATCTAGCCCACCATCCATCATTAATCCTCAGATTAAGATGCCAGGCACAACGCTAGAGACCCATATCAATCCCTCATTCCCTATCAATCCGTCTGCCGCTATCCAACCAATAGATCCATTAGCTCTTACTCAAAACACTGGACCATCAACACAAATTCCTTTAAACCCTTATATGCCATTCGGAGTTACCCAAGGGTGGGCAACTCCAAGTGCAAACTTTCCTTACTATGCTCCTTTACACTAAGCTAGTAGACCTATCCCATCTATACCTTTTCCAAATCTTTTAGGAACTCCCACTACTAATACACCCGACCTAAACACAGTAACCCAAACACACAACCAGGTCTCAATAAATAAGGAAGCCATGATCCAGAATATTCAAACTCAGATACTCCTTATGCAACAACAACTGAACGCCCTGATCCAATAAAATAACCCCGGAGTTGTTAATCCAGAAAACAATATAGTCATACCACCCGTAGTAACCCGGAATGACCCTTCAAGGGATAGAGAAGCTCGGAAAGACCTAGAAGGAGAATCTAGTACAAGCATACCAGCTTTAGACGATGCTCAGATAGCCCAAAAGGTGGCACAAGTAATTCACAAAGCTCGAACAGGACCACGGAGGGAGGATGAATGTGTTTTAGAAGGAACAACACCTTTCATAAACAGGATTAACCATACAGAGATCCCTCTGAAATTTAAGCTACCTCAGATGGATCAATTTGACAGTACTGGAGATCCGATCAATCATGTGTCATCATTCAGAACAAAGATGATACTCCAGAACGTCAATGATGGAACTCTGTGCTAAGTCTTTCCCAGCACACTCACTAATATTGCTCAGAGATGGTTTTACCAGCTTCTGAGGAACTCAATATCATCTTTTGAAGAATTGATCGAGAAATTCAGAACTCGGTTTATTACCAATGTTCCTCCTGCTAAGAGCATCCACGACCTTCGGACATGCAAACAAGAATTCAATGAGTCATTGAGAAGCTACTTAGATAGATTTAATAAAGTAGCCATGCAGATTAAAAACTTAAGTGACGACGTAGTAGTGGAAGCATTGAAGAATGGGACCTGGTTGGGAAAACTCAAAGATAAAATACTCACAAAAAAGCCACGCACCTTCTCAGAAGTCATAACAATGGCCACAAAACTAATTGAGATGGATGAAGACAGAAGACTACGTAGGGATGATGAGAAGCCGATGGTCAGACAGAATGAAAGAATGGATCTAAAAAGGCCTACAATTCCTAGGGGGAATTTCAGAAACCCAACAGAGGGATTCAGGAGAGAAGTCGAAAGATTCACACCCCGTAATACCACTAAAGCCAAAATTCTCATGTGGATCAGAGAAAATGAAGTGGGCATAACTTCAGCCAGAAGATTAACTCCACCGAGAAGAGGAATGATAATAGGCAAGAGAAAATATTATCAATACCATCGAGATCATGGGCATGACACTGACAACTGTCGAGAACTGGCATGAGCAATTGAGCAATTGATAAAAATGGGAAACTAGCAGACTTTACAAGAAACCAGAATTCGAGTGATTAGACAACAGATTCTCCTATGGCAAAGAAAGCTCGGAATGAGGTAATTGGAGTTATCAACATGATCGTCGATGGAGAAACACCAGCAGATAAGAAATTAAAAAGGCCTTGGAAGGAAGACTACCGAGTATCCAAGAAGCCCATCATTACTTTCGGGCCTGATGATGGGAAGCATGTTCAGCATCCTTATAATGACGCCTTGGTCATAAGCGCATACATCCGAAATTATTTTGTGAAAAGACTTCTAGTAAATGATGGTAGTGCTGTCAATGCACTTTCATGGAATGCATATAAGGCTATGGGAGGATCAATTACTGATTTGAAAACAAATTAAGGGTCTCATCACAAGCTTTTACGGAGGACAAACCCAGCCAATGGGACTTGCAGAACTCGAAATCGAATTTGGAAATTGAGGATCAGGAGACACTAAATCAGTTCGATCTTCGTTCAATATAGTGGATCTACCACTCACTTACAATGGGATCATCGGAAGGCCAATTCTGTATGACATTGACGCTGCCATGAGCATTAAAAGGCTAACTATAAAAATCCCTTTAGAAGACCGAGTTATCACTATACTCGGAGATCAATCAATGGCTAAACAGTGTTACCAAATGGCGATGAAACCACCAGTAGAAGTATTCCCTTTGGAAGCTTTAGAGACAGAAAAGCAAGGAGCTAATCCAGAGCCGGTAGATGAAGTCCACAATCTACAGATAGCTGAAGGAAAAACAATCAAAATTGGAGGAGAACTAGACGAGACTATCAGCAAAGAAATCGGTGAAGTCCTGAATAGGCACTTAAATAGCTTCACTTCAAAAGCATCCGAGATTATTGGGGTAGATCCTCGGATTGCTTCTCACAGTCTGAGCATCAACCCAGGAGTGAAACCGGTAGTCCAGAAGAAGCGAAAGTTCACATATGAGGGATAGAAAGTAATCTGCATCAATATCACATCCGAAGTGGAAATTATATATCGATAGAGCATCAAGCACACAATGATCTGGAGCCAGGATTATCTTTATCGGGCCATACAAAGTCAGAATCAAATATTCTATTCAGATCAATTATAATGCCACAAACAATGCAGCTGAGTATGAAGCATTAATTACAGGGATAAAATTAGCCACATAAGTCAGAGCCGAGCATTTAAAGATTTACTCAGATTCTCAGTTAGTAGTCAACTAAGTCAAAGGACCATATCAAAGCAAAGAGCCAAGCATGATCAAGTATGTGGAGAAAGACAGATAGCTCCTAAAGAAGCTCGAACATGAAGAGGGGTAATGGGAAATATTATAGATTTCGAGAAGTAAAAACACAGATGCAGACTTGCTAGCAAAATCAGCTTCAGAAGATAATCAAATATTTAAGGCACTCGAGTTAACTGAAGAACTCCTCAGGCCAAGTACTGAGGAGGCAGAAGTCATGAATACCCAGGGAACGGCAGAATGGATGAAGCCCATCATAGAGTACTTGAGTCAAGGCACCTTACCTCCAGACAAACTGAAAGCTCGGAAGATTAAACTTAGAGCAGCACATTATTCTCTGAGTAACGGAGAACCCTACAGAAGATCTTTATCTCACCTATGGTCTAAATGTATATCACCAGACAAAGGCAACTGTGTGCTTAGAGAAATCCATGAGGGAATCTGCGGAGCCCATGAAGCTCAAGGATCGTTAGTCAGAAAAGCGCTATTGCAAGGGTATAACTGGCAAAGTATGTCCAGGGATGTGCATCAGCTAGTTCAGAAGTGTTCTAAATGTCAGCAGTTTGCTTGTTTGAATCACAAGCCATCTAATACTCAGCATCCAATAGGGAGTCCATAGCCCTTTGCTATATAGGGAATGGACATCCTGGGAACTTTTCCCGTTTCAACATCTCAAAAGAAGTTCTTGATAGTAGCCATTGATCACTTTACTAAATGGGTGGAAGTTGAAGCAGTCCCAACCATAACAGAAGCTCAGATTTAACACTTCTTTTGGAAAGAAGTCATTTGTAGATTTGGAATACCTCACACCTTGATCACAGACAATGGGAAGCAATTCGACAACAAAAAGTTCAAAACATTTTGTACAAATTTGGGCATCAAACTCATATTTACTTCAGTTGCTCATCCTCAGACAAACAGGCAGACAGAGGTCATGAACAGAATCATCATGCAAGGGTTAAAAAAGAGGCTAGACGAAAAGAAATAGATCTAGGTAGAAGAGCTCAACAATGTTGTCTGGGCATACAGAATGACACCTAGAAGTTCAATAGGAGAAACTCCCTTCAGATTAACTTATGGGATGAACGCAGTAATTCCCGTCGAGATTGGATCATCAAGCTACCAAGTAGCTAGAGAGATAAACTCGGATGTTAACAATATCAATGCTCGGATATGCCTAGATTTACTTGAGAAAAGAAGGGAACATGCTTTCATCATTTCGGAAGCTCAGAAGCTCATAATAGCCGGGTATCACAACAAGCATGTTCGACAGAAGCAGTTTAAGGTTGAAGATCTCATCCTACGAAGAGCAGATATTGGTAAAGAAAATTCTGGAACAGGCAAGCTCGGACCTAATTGGGAAGGCCCTTATCAAGTCTCAGAAAACACTACAAAAGGTACATACAAGATACGAGACATGCAAGGGAAAGAGCTATCTAGATATTGGAACTTGGATAGCTTGAGAAAATATTACCAATAAAGAAAATTGTACTCAAAAGAAAAATTAGATATTTAGATGCAATAAAAGTACTATTCCATTAAAATTCCAAAAGCTTTACAAAAAAAAAAGAAGGCATCTATATCTAAGCATTAGTATTCGCCTTTGAATTTAGCTGAGGATCCGCGCCTTCCAGTAATTGAATCTCAGAAGATTCGGTGGATGAACTAGCAACGAGAGAGGACTTCTCCTTGGCAGTCGAAGGTTCAGTAGGAACCTCAGAAGAAGATTTCTCGCCAACATCAGCCCTTTTATTTGTTGGCTCCCTTCGCCCCTTCTGAGCAGACTTGCTCGCCTTCTCCTCCTCTGATGCCAGTCGAGCTAAGTCGTAAGCAGTAATCTTGTCAACATTGGTAAAGTCCAAATCAGCTTTTCTGTGCAAGCATTGCCTTCTTGCACTCGGATTTGTATATTCTGAGGAATTCACCCATCATCCTCTGGTAGGATTTCTTATCAGCAGTCCGAGATTCCTTTTCCTTTTCCTTAGACAACTCCGCATCTTGATTTTTAATTTTCCTGGTAAGCTGAGCATTTGAATTCTCACATTCTTGAATCTTCTTCTGACAAGATTCAACCTCAGACCTCGCCTTTGCGCGCTCAACTTCTTCAAGCTCTAAAGCCCGTTTGGTAGCCTCCAATTTCTTCTCAAAACCGATGGCAATTGTGCCAACCTCAGCCTCCTTCATATTGTATTCACTCTGAAGGATGTATTGGTCGTCCCTCGCCAGCATCAAACCTTGTGCCATCTGAATATAGTATACACAGTCAACAAAAGATCTCAATAAAGGAAAGAGAGATAATTCATTAGAAATTACCTCAAGAGTATGACAAATCAGCATGTTATAAAGCTCGCCTTTTCTTACGTCCTGCCACCGCTGAACGTCTTCAGGAAGGCATAGGGTCTCCACATAATGTTCCCGGACTTGTGGGTTCAGCACACTTAGAGGACTCATCTTCTCAAGGAACCAAGGCCTCGCATCTGGACATCCAGGAAGTCTCGGACGTTAAATGAATATCCCCTCAGCAAGCTCTTCCTCAACCTCCACTTCTTTGCCTTGTGGGCTTTTTTCGGAAGGTCCAACAATACTCTTCTCAGCAGCACTCCTTCGAATCAGAGGAATCTTATCTTCATCATCAGCCTTTGTCTGAGACACAGGCTCAACACTTGTCGGGGCATCCTCTTGGGCAATCTCATCACCCATTAGAGCATCTTCTTGCTCGGCATCTAATATCAGAATTCTATCCGCAAAGATAAAAAATTCAGCCATCTACATGAACAAAGAAGAAAAAGTAAAGTCAAAATTAATAGCTCGAAGAATCTCGGAACTTACCATTACCCCCGGGATAGACTCTCCGAAGGTACCATCGGGCACAATTCTCAGCAGAAGTCCTCATGAATATACTCCACTCATAAATCCTTTTTATTAGCACAGCATCCTCTTCAGATAACTCTCGGGGATGCCGCACACGATAACAGTCATCCACCCAAAGATGACGGATCTCAAAAAACTCCCTAGGATGTTCTATGACAAAATACTTGTGTCTCCAAGACTTGGGAATGTCTCGGAGTTTCACAAAGAGACTCAGATGGGGAACAGTCGATAGAGCAAACGTCAGCTCCCCCTTTTTCTTATTTAAACTATACATATACTGGAACATATCAAAGTTCGGCTCTCTACCCTCCCTATGCATCAACTTCATATACCCAGTTAAAATCCTATAGCTATTGGGATGCAGTTGCCCAAGAGCAATATTATACCTATTCAAAAATAGCTTTATAAAATGATCCATGGGAAATCTTAACCCACCCTCTAGTTGGTCCTGGTATACAACCATCTTTCTAGCATCTGGGTAGGGCTCGTTCGCCCTCTTATAATTGGTATGCAAAATATAAGCTTGTAGTATATTAAATCGATGCCTATACCATTCTAACATCCCCAGATCCACCCTTGACTCAAACAAATCAGATTTCACTTGCTCTCTAGAAGGCATGGTGTTGTAATAAGATGGGAGAAACTAACAAACAAAAAAAGAATAAGAGGTATTCACCTGGAGAGCACAAGGACCTTGATAAGTAGCAGTAATGGAGGCAGCAGCTATGGTGACAGCAGAAATAAGAAGATGAAATAATCGAAGCAAAGGCGGAAAATGAAAGTAGAAGCAAAGGTGTCTTCTCACCATTCTCTCACCTTCTATTTATAACCTTAGAATCGTCTGGTGAAAAGACTCGGGTTACCCTCACCAATTGGATACTAAGCATGGTAGTTACAAAGGGCAAAACGGTCATAGCCACTCCCTCATCAATTGTCATCATTGTAAGCGTTAATCGAGGCCTCGTCCTCCCCAATAGACGCGATGCTCCATCTGCAAAACCCAGTTATCTTGTATCTCAGATCATCATGATTAAAAGCCGAACATTGTACCTAGGGACGAGTATACAGAAACTCTTTCTCTCGGACATGCCTAAGAGTCGAGCATCTTACTAAGGGACGAGTATACAGAAACTCTCTCTCTCGGACGTGCCTACGAGCCGAGCATCTTACCAAAGGACGAGTATACAAAAACTCTCTCTCTCTCTCGGACGTGCCTACGAGTCGAGCATCTTACCAAGGGATGAGTATATAGAAACTCTCTCTCTCTCAGACGTGCCTACGAGCCGAGCATCTTACCAAGGGACGAGTATACAGAAATTCTCTCTCTCGGATGTGCCTACGAGCCGAGCATCTTGCCAAGGGACAAGTATACAGAAACTCTCTCTCTCGGACGTGCCTACGAGCCGAGCATCTCAAAACTCCTGCCTTGCCAGTTCCCATTCTTCGTGTTCACTATAACACTGGTGGGTTACTCCCTCGGGACGCTGAGCATCTATAAGCCCATTGGGCATTTTTCTCTTTTTCAGGTTCATCAAGACTTGGTACCAAGCAACCTCATTAAACAACGCCACCTCAGTCCAACGATGCAACTTCAAAGGATTTTTCTTCATCTCGGACATAAAATAACCGACTAGACTTTCGGGGGGGGGGGGGGGGTGGGGGACTCTTGATACCCCATAGGTATATTCCTATTTCATCATCAATATATTCCTAAATAAACAGTAACTTGCAGAGAAAGGAAGCTCAAACCAAATAGGAGAAGGAGTCTCGAATTAGGAAGTAAATGCTCATGAAAGACACCAGTCCTACAGGCAAGAGGAATCATATTCCTCCTAGGTTTGCATACCTCACTCTCTATAAATACTCCTCCCCCTTTCTCTTAACATTCATTCTATTCTATTCAGCTATTATTCTCTTTATCTCTCTAAACTCTCTCTCTGCATTCTCTAACTTAAGCATCGGAGGGTTAGTGGGGGAAACCCCAAATCTCACCTTGCTTCTTGTTTGTTACTTGACCGCAGGACTCGGAGGTTCCGGAAATCAAGTTATCAGTGTGTGAGCAAAGAAGAGTGTTCGTGAGTGTGTGCAAGTGTGAGCTAGTGAGTGAGTGTAAGTGACTTGGTGAGTGATTGAGAGTAATCACTTTGTGAAGGGAAAAAAAATTTATAGAGAGTTGGTTTTCTCCTAGTTTGAGAGAGAGTATTATTATTTTCCCCTCGGGTTATATGGAGAGAAAAATATTCTTAGCTGTGATTTTTTTCCAATTTATTTGGGATTTTTCAGTTAAAATTTGTGTATTCCATATTTTTTTCTATTTTATTATTTCAATTAATTTAGCTGTAATTTGCTCTATTCCAATTACAATTCGATCCTCAATTTTCACAACAAGTAGTATCAGAGCGTCTGATTTATGTTAATCTTTTTGGCCACACATACAAGGAAAGGGAGAAGTAAGATCGATTTCGGATAGAATCATATGTTCGTGATAGGATTATCTTTCATATCAAATTATGCAAGTAATTTTATGTTAATTTTGTGATTTATAATGCTTGAAATCATTATATTTTACATGGTATCCATTAAAATTAATATATTTTCAATAAAACCTTAGACAATGAAATGCTCATAAGATATCAAATAAAGAATTCTCTTATATTTTCATGTGATTACACATTGCACTTGAGCACATGCTTAAAATTCTTGTGATAAGTTATTTTAAAACATTTGTTAACTAGTTAATTAAAGCCAAATGAATCCAACACCACGTATGAAATGAAATAAAAGCTTCAAAACAAGGTATAGAACAAATCAAAAGGTTATTAATTCTCTTAAAAGAATATTTGAATGAATCTTTTTAAAAGAAAAAAAAACCATTATTTAGTTTGACCATTTTTTTTCCCGTAAGAATGTCACCAAAGAATCCTTTAGAACATGAGCACATGAAATCATCCATATATAAAGGGCATTTTCTTCTACACTATAAGCTCTATATTCCATCATGGGGCATACCTAAAAGTCCACCAAATCTGGCAAAAAAGGACTATGGAAAACACAATATGTTAATAAAAGAAGTACAATAGTTAAAGTTAATTAAAGAGATTGCTTTTGATTACATTGGATTATCTTGGTAGTTAAAGCAAGCTACAGTTGGAGAAGATACTTTTGTAAATCCATTCAGCTTATGGCATGAACTGTCTTGATTATAATACTCAATTAGGTAGCATAGGTGTCACACAAAATGAGTACCCAAATCATGCTTTTGTAAAGGCAAATACTGAGGAAGCAAAATGCCTCCAATAAAGCCTACTTTGTTTACTTTTATTATTCTTATTGTAATTAATTTTCACTTTAATAATATCTATTGGTTTAAATAATAAAAAATTTCAATTGTTGTATGTAAAGTAGTTCGACATAAATGTGGAGAAATAAATGTTGAAAAAGTTTTACTCTTCTAATGAAATTCATCCGATTCAATTCGAATTAATTGACGCCTTATGACTATTACAAAAAAAATATTCATTTTACTCTGGATTTTAATGAATTTATGAGATTCTTTAAGGGTTGCATGAGGTTCATGCTAAGGTGTTCAAATTAAGTTTGATTCTATCTATTTACCTTTTTCTTTCATGTAATCTTTCTCTTCTTTTTCTTACTTTTTCTTTTGGTGTTAATGTTGAATTGGTTGGCATGTGCTTCCTTGACTCCAATGATTTTTGTATTTTGGATTTTATTATTGAAAAAGGAAAGAGATGTAATCAAATAGAAAATATACACTTCATCTACTTCTGATACAATACCTTTGATGCACTGTCGCATATAATTCTGAATAAAACTACCACAAAGTCAGATTACAGACATTTCATGGAAGAACACAAAATGTGCCAGTTTGTTTATCTCATTGCAGAATTATGTTCATACAATCATACTGCAATGAATCAACACTAACACTCACAAGTACAGAGCAACAATAAACAGAACTCTTTTTTGTATCATCTTCAGAATCCTCCTCTTATAAGCAAGACAAAAACTGTCATTTCTGAATTATGCAGGCTCTTAGAGCCTAGGATTTGAAAGTTCTGTTCTTTCTTGGAAAAGATATTCCCTTCACAACATATTGACAGCGACCACAGAGATCACAGCCAGCCGAAAAAATTGCCAGAGTATATGTACTGGTCACTAGGGGCATTTTCTTCCCACAACTATAAACAGATCCCCAACTTTTGAGTAAATTGTACAGTAAAAAGCTCTTTCTGATTAAAATGTTCTATTAATATTGAAATATTTTCCATGTAAGCAATGACAGATTTCAGAAAGCGATATTGATTCAGATTAATTTACAACTCATGCATCATCAAATCGATACCAAACTTATGATAAACTGATTTATTAAGACTTGAGTCACAAAGATATAACATCAGCTATCTGTGCTGGTGATGTTTCCAGTTAGTTTTTTCACAACAATATTGAAAGGAATAACAAATGTACAGGCTGACAGACATCAAGAGTAAAGGGGTAGTATGCTTTGCTATTTTTTGATGTTTGATATTCATCTGAATTCTTAACAATTCGGACAATAAGCGTCTTGCCGCTTGAGTTCCTATTCTTTTATAGCATAAACAAATCTGGCCTCAGCAAATTTCATCACCTGCTTGACTGATTCACCGGATTTGATTTGCCCATAAATCATGTTAGGAGGTTGTTGAGGAAAATGAGACCATGAAAGAATTGTTATTTACCAAATATAGAAAAGCTTATGAGCAATATGGTTATCAGATTAAGCAGATCTACCTTTTCGTTAATCCTTATGCTCCATGCATCGCTTCTGGATCCAACGACAGGGCTCCCAACAACATAAGGAGGAGCAATGGCAGCATTATTTAGGAGTGGAACCCTGTCCGGAGCAAATTCATCATCACTGTCATAATATTGGTGCGGCCCAAGAGCTTTCAGTATCAGTGCTAGTAAGAAGGACAATCCCTGCACATTAAAGCCTGGCTGGTTAGTGAACAGAGGACCATGGATATGTGGAGGAAAAAAAAAACCCTTCAATTTTATCTTTATACCTTTACAATTTGCGGAAAAAAGAAACTGATAAAAAGTAATTATCCAGGACTTGCAAAATCTAAAGCTTATCAATATGCAATGAATCATGTTGAGAATGGTGAATCGGTTTTTAAATTTAAGCCATCGTGGGAATCACTTAATCTATATAGCAAGGACCAAGCCAAACAAATACATGGACATCAAACTAGATGCTAAAAGGCACTGTTTTGCAATTGCTGTTGATGCTGATGAAACCCTGTTACAATATGACATTGTTTTATTTTCTACAGGCATGCTGAGATTGAAGCGAGTACATTGAGAGGTTACCTTATCTCAGAGCTTTCATGGAAATTCTCTTAACAGGTAAATCTTTTCAATTGACTCTGATAATCTTGAATGATTTGTAAAGGTTGAGATTCACTAATGATCATTCTTCTAGTTCAATCCCAACAAGATGCACAGAGATAGAGAGAGATATACCTGGATAGATACAATTGACAAGCCTATCCATTTGCAAATCTCAAAGTTTGACCTGATGAAATCTTTGAACTGATTAAAGCTACCTGTTGGATCCTTTGGAAAGTCCTGGTTCCAAGGTGGAAATAAGTTTCAAATTAGTAACCTCAAAGTAAGTGGATAGGAGTCAACAAAATTAGTTTTTACATACGGATTTTACCTTTTCCCAGTCACGGTTTAGAAATACGTCAGCAGTCACTCCAGCCTCCAGCATAAAGAGAATGAAGACAAGCAACATATACTGAACTTCATTAAGGCCAAATCAACTCAATATGTCAAGCATTCAAATTAACCATATCACCTTGTATCCAACATTCATGCCTTTTGGG
>CATIWK010156374.1:0-15008 GCA_949634005.1 Mallotus japonicus
TCTATTAGGGTTTTAAGTATGATTAGATGAATATTTAATATTAATACATGTATATTTGTCTATTATGTATTTAATTGAATCTATGTATTTTATTGCATATTATTTAAATGATTATGTTTTATTGAATATATATTTTATGCACGAAAGCTAACCCAAACTTCTCTATTTGTGAGAAGTTAATTTCTTGTTTTATAGGTATTCTTAAGAGTGATTTTTAATCACTAAATTTTTACATTGAATTAATTAGTTCTTGAGAGGTTTTAATTGTCATATTAATTGTGCAAATTTGTAATCCCTAATCCCTTCCCCATTTATTTGGAATGAATGATTGTAATTTTATTTATTTGCTATTAATTGCCAAAGCTAAAAAGTATTAACAGGACTAATGTGCAAATCCGGTAAGAATAAAAGTGAATTGACTGCAATTCAACAATAATAAGGAAATAATTAAATAATCAAAGGTAATAAATTACAAAATACAAACGGAGGCCGACTGCAAGGTCGGGTGAGCATTCAAACGCTCATACCCAGTTTCTGAACCCGTTCTCTGATGACGGCTTTTGGGTATCTTCCGCGGAATCCAATTACTGTAAGTGTGTCCCGGTTTTCATCCGGGTGGTGACTCCATCTCTGATAATGGGCCCCTAAAGCCCATGATTGTATTTCCTTGCAGGCCCTGAGCTTGCACAATGCCGTGGTAGCCAACACTTGGGCGCACGCTAGACCCCGCCGCCTACAGTGGCGACTCCACTGGGGATAGAGAAACTGATTCCAGTATTTTCTAATTTATAATCTTTGATTATTTCTTTATTTCCTTTGCATTTTTCTGCATTCACTACATAATTTCACACAATGAGCACACAAGTCCCAAATAACCCGACAATAGTCTTGCTTTGCTGCCTACGTTTCACTCAAACCTGGTGGTGGAGTATTTGATTATTGTCACCCTGATACGTACTATCCACGTTGCTTGACCCGTGATTGGGGAGACATATATGGATGTATATCGTTGTGGGAACCGTAGCTTTTTACCCTTGACCAAGCTCATGTAATGACTTAGAAATCTCCACTAAGTTTTTTTTCCCATGTGTATGTAATTTATGCCATATAGTGAATCCTTCAATAAAGCCCAACCCCATTGTGAGTGGACTTTTTCTAAGTGGGCCTCTCATGCCTATTCAAGCCCAATATGAGTGAACCTTGTCAAAATAGGCCTTTCATGCCTATTCTTAGCCCATTTCAAATGGCTTTTGACAAAGTAAACTCCTAAGGTTAAAACTTGGCCCATTGAGAATGGACTTTGGCTTTATTCATTAGAGTTGCTACTTGTTTGATTCGTTTTGAGAGTTTCTTTACATACGACGGTTTTGTTATCCCCCGTTGATGAACAGAACCAGGCCAACAATCCTAAGATAAGAAACTCACCATTGAATGCGTGTGTGGGAGGAATAAGGGTGGAGATTTCCTTTTGAAGAGCTTTATTTTATGTTACGTGCTACTTGTAAATAGGATTCTTACTTATTCGTTTATTTATTTATTTCTTTTAATGCATTAGAGACAGTCTGCATATCATGCATACACGTCATGTATATTTCTAATCGACAATGATTGCAGACATAGATTCAAGTTAACTATCTTTGTGGACTCGCTCCAGCACCGGTCGTCTAGTCAGGATGTCAAAAGATACAGCGTCTCCAAGTTTTGATTTAGAGTAGTTTAAAGCAGAAATGGCTGAACAGACCAGAACCATCATGAGAGAGATGATGACCGAAATGAATTCAGATAGGCAAGAGCCGCCTGTTCCTGCACCTGCACCTGCACTTGCTCCTGCACCTGCATTCATACCCCCACCACAGCCTCTCAATCTGGATGCTGAGAATTTAGGAAAGCGGGAAATCAAAGATGACCAAGAGACTCTATTGGCAGAGCCAGTTATCCGACCAAGATTAGATGCCCCAGAAGCTCTAGAGAAACCTGATTGGGCTAAGGATCTTGTCAAGTCGGTGGCTCAAATGCAATTACAGATGAAAGAAAAGGGCATTGAAGCTCCAATAAACTACTCTGATCTGCGTTTGGGAGAAGATGATGATCCGTTGCCTCGAAAATTCAGATTCCCTGATATAAAGAAATTCACTAGTGTGGAAGACCCTCATTTGCGCCTTAAACAGTATGCTACTCACATGAGGACGACCAATCTGAACAGAGCCCAGATTGTCTAACAATTTTCCCTGTCCCTTGAGGGAGCATCTATTAGGTGGTACTATTCTTTGGAACCCCGTGTCCAAGCTGATTGGGAAGAACTGTGCGCGGTGTTTGTTAAGCAATATAGTCTCAATATTCAGATGGAGGAGTCATTGAGGGATTTGCAGAACATCAGACAAAGATTCAATGAGCCTTTTACTGATTTCTTTGTTAGATGGAGAGCCAAGCTTTCATAGATGAAACACCGACCTTCAGAAAGTGACCAGCTTGTGATAGCAATGGAGGGGTGTGTACTACCGCTTTCTAAGAAGCTTAAAGATTTGGGAATCAGGAACTTTGAAGAGTTGTATAGATTCGGAGTGCAGAAGGAATCTGATCTCGCACAGGAACGGAAGTCCTTCAATGGAAGATCTTCAGGAAGAGAAGGACCAGGGTCCAGTAGTAGAGGTGGATCAAGCAGCAACGTTCAGATTAATGCAGTCCAACAACCCAGAAGATTTTCCAATCTTGGGAGACCTCTCTCTAAGGTTTTGGAAAAGGTGATTGAGAATAACCTTTTGCAGCCTCTACCCAAAAGACCACCATTTCCCAATGCCGACCCTAAATACTATTGCAAATACGATCAAAACATCAGCCATGACACCGATAATTGCACCCGCTTAAAGCATGAAATCTAAGACCTAATTGATGCAAGCAAAATCACTGACCCTGAGAACAAAAAACCAAACACAAGAAATAACCCCTTACCCAATTATTAGAGAATGCCACCACCAAATCAATCCATCCTTGCCATAAACACCGGTTTGACAGAGGAGCAAGTCCTAAACTCCTTTGTTAATACCACACTTGTACCATCAAACCCAGGACCAGAATACTTGAACTTGCAAGAACCTGAGGAAGTCAGTGTAAATGTCCTAGATATTTGGAGTTCCTCTGATGAAGAAGGGGAAGCCATAGACTTATGAAAAGATGAGGAAAGGAAGAAGGTGCAATCGGTCAGAAAGTTGAAAAAGAAAGAATCCGAGTCTGATGAGTCTGGGGAAAAGAGAGGGAATTCCAAGGAGGAATCAGAAGAAGAGTCAGAAGAGACAGAAGAAGTTGAAGAAACTGAGAAAGCCAAGAGAGTAGAGAAGACTCTCTCTAGCGTTTGGGAGATGCTGATGCACTCCAAAGCCCATCGGGAGGTGCTAGTTTTGGCTATGGACCATAAGATGGTCCCCTCAACCCACACACCTGAACAACTAGTTGAATCGTTAACTGAAAGTCCCCAAGGAACTGTGATGTTCATGGATGACGACTTGCTGCTGGAAGGGAGAGATCATCTCAAATCCTTATTCATTAAAGCTGAAGTCAAGGGGAAGCTCACTTGCTGTGTAATGGTAAACAATGGCTCCGCCATTAATGTTTTCCCTTTGAAGATACTGCCTAAATTGGGGCTTACAACAGCTGACTTGAAATCATCCGATGTGATCATCAAGGCATATGATGGTACTAAGAGGCCTATTGAGGGAACTTTCAGGGCTTTGGTCAAGACAGGACCGGTGGAAGTCTGGGTCAATCTTCATGTGATTGACATTCCTATCACATTTGCTATCCTCTTGGGGAGGCCATGGACTCATCCATTGGGGGGTGTGCCATCAACTGTTCATCAGAAAATCAAATTCCCACATGAGGGAAAGGTGGTTACAATCTCAGCTGAGACCGAAGCCGCAGTTGCTGCACTGAAAATGGCTCCTCAGGAAATCCCATTGAGCCCGAGTTTTGAAGTTTGTGTGATATACGAAGATGAGCTCAACGCTAAAATCATGAGAATGATGAAGAATCAAAACTTCATGCCCGGAATAGGATTGGGAAAGGATCAGCAAGGCCCACCTGGGTTTGTCGAGACTAAGCCAATGATTCTAAAGCATGGGATAGGATATCCCAAAACTAGAGAGCCAGTAGAGACAAGTGAGGCTGGAACCAAAGCTGATAGGAAGAAGAAGGGAAAGAACAATCACAGGGTTAAACCGACAATCAAGCCGCTGTGGGAGACCTTTGTGAAAGAAGGCACTTATGACCCGTATCAGGGAGCTCCTGAACCATTGATGATAGCTGACAAGATAATTCTTGGTTTTGAAATCTTTACTGAGGAATTGAATAGAACCAGTGAAGTTGCTGAAAAGGAGCAGATAGTGGAAGAGCTGGAGGAGGGCATCTCTGTGACGAAGTTGAAAGCCACTGCTGCTGATCAATTAGAAGAGCTTAGCTTTGAATCTTTTGTTTTTTAACTCCATTGTAGATGTTTTCTACGATGATTTGGATATCTCTATAGCTAACCTGTTTGACAATGATGATCCTTTTGTTTCAAAAGTTAATGCAGTGAACTCTAATTTTGCTTACTTGTTTGATGTGTTGCCTAATGGTTACTCTATTTGTGATGATCATTTCATGCATATGTTTGACATTAACTCAGTACAAACTGAATCATTTAACTTTAAGCACATGTGATAATCCAAAGAATATACTTATTGCTTCTGATTTAACTCCTGATGAGAGAGAGAAAATGAAAGAAGTAATTAAAAGAAGACAGAAAGTGTTCGTTTGGGGTTATGAGGACATGCCTGGGATCGATAAAGAGATCGTAGAACACACGATTCCCACATATCCTCACATTTCACCACTCAAATAGAAGTAAAGAAGGTTAAGACCAGAATGGGCTCTCCTAATTAAAGAAGAGGTGGAGAAACAGCTGAAAGTGAAGTTCCTAGAGGTAGTGGACGATACCCAGTGGTTAGCAAACATCATCCCAGTTCCGAAGAAAGACGGAAGGGTTAGAATGTGCGTGGATTACAGGGATTTGAATAAGGCTTGCCCAAAAAATGATTTCCCTTTGCCACATATCGACACCCTAGTTGACAGTGCCACTTCTAGTGCCATATATTCTTTCATGGATGGCTTCTCAGGATATAATCAGATTATGATGGCTGTAATTGACAAAATGAAGACTTCATGCACTACTGAGTGGGGTGTTTATTGCTATTTGGTTATGCCATTTGGGTTGAAGAACGCGAGAGCCACTTATCAGAGGATGGCTACTACCTTATTGCACAACATGGTTTATAAGGAGATAGAGGTGTATGTCGATGACATGATGGTGAAATCCCCAACGCGGAAAGGCCACTTTAAAGCTCTAGACAAGTTTCTAGCAAGAGCTGAAAAGTACAATCTCAGATTGAATCCGATGAAGTGTGTTTTCGGAGTGACATCGGGAAAACTGTTAGGACACATCGTGAGCCAGAAAGGGATAGAAGTGGATCCAGACAAGGTTAAAGCAATCAGAGAGATGCCTACCCCAAAGAATGAGAAAGAGGTTCGAGGTTTCATAGGACGATTGCAATACATCAGCAGATTCATAGCCAAGCTGACCACCATTTGTGCACCAATTTTCAAACTCCTGAGAAAGGATCAACTTGTGATTTGGGATGATAGGTGTCAGACGGCTTTTGAAACCATTAAGAACTATCTGATGAATCCTCCAGTACTACAGCCGCCAAAACCTGGCAAACCTCTGATTTTGTATCTGGCAATCGAGAAGGAAGCAATAGGAGCAATGTTGGCCCAGGAGAGTGAAGGGAAGTCCAAACATGCAGTTTATTACTTGAGTAAGAAACTTCTGCCTTATGAATCCAATTACAGTCTAGTAGAGAAAACTTGTCTAGTTGTGATTTGGCTGACGAAGAAACTCAGGCATTACTTTCAGTCTTACCAAGTTCAAGCAGTCTCGCAACACGATCCTCTCAGGTATCTCCAGCAAACACCGTCACTTACGGGCAAGTTAGCTAGATGGTTAGTTCTGCTAACAGAATTTGACATAGATTATGTAGCCAGAAAAGTGGTGAAAGGAAGAGCAGTTGTAGACTTCCTAGCTCAAAGTCCGGTGGATGATGGATAAGAATGGAAATTAGAGTTTCCGGACGAGTATCTGGGGGCAATAGAGATCCAGACTTGGACGATGTATTTCGATGGGGCAGTTAACAGCAGAGGATCAGGTATTGGTGTAATTCTCATCTCACCAGAAGGAGAAATGATCCTGATGGCGAAAAAATTAGAATTTAAAGTCACCAATAATCAAGTAGAATATGAAGCTTGCATCTTTAGGTTAGAAGCACTTCGAAATGCGGGGGCAGGAGAGATTACAATATATAAGGATTCGATGTTAGTGGTAAAACAGATCTCCAATCAGTGGGAAGTACGAGAAGATAAACTCAAACTGTATTAGGAATATTCAACTGCTATCCTTTTATCTTTCACTAAGTGCGAATTTGTGCATTTGCTGTGAGAGGAGAATCAGATGGCGGATGCTTTAGCTACTTTAGCGTCAACTTTGGAAGGAGGAGAACAAACGAAGGTCAAACCCCTTATTTTGATAAAATCTTGAATTCCCTATTACGAAGAGATAAGGGTGATGTCGGTTGACTCTACAGAGAGACCGTGGTTTTACAATTTACAGCGATACTTAGAGACGGGGCAATTTCCTGAAGATGCTGAGAGAAAGGAAAGAATGTCACTAAGAATGTTGTCTCGCCAATTCATCAGTTATAATAGAATGCTGTATAAAAGAGCGCCAGTTGGGGTACATTTGAAGTGTGTGGACAAAGATGAGGCTCAGAAGCTCATGGAAGAAATCCATGAAGGGGTATGTGGTCCGAATATGAATGGGATGGTTTTAGCCAAAAAGATAGCGCGTCAAGGCTATTTTTGGTTAACGATGGAGATAGATTGTGTAAGATTTGTAAAGAAATGTCACAACTGTCAAGCATATGGCGATGTCAGTCATTTACTGTCCATGGAACTTCAGGGATTGATTTCTCCGTGGCCGTTTGCAGTGTGGGGAATTGACATTATTGGAGAGGTAAGGCTGAAAGCGTCTAATGGTCATTGATACATTGTGGTAGCAATTGACTACTTCTCCAAATGGGTCGAGGCAGAGTCAATGTCACCGTGGGATCGAAGCAGATGGCAAGATTCATTGAAAAGAACATAATCTGCCGATACGGGTTACCTCATCATATCGTTAGTGATAACGGTGTTCAATTCAGAGCAGAAACATCAGCTTTGCTGAAAGAATACAAGATTGAGCATCATAGGTCATCTCCGTATCGACCTCAAGCTAATGGAGCTATGGAGGCCGCAAACAAGAACGTGAAGAGGATTTTGGCTAAAACGCTGGAAAATTACAAAGATTGGGCATATTACCTGCAATTTGCTTTGTGGGGATATAGAACCACTGCCAGAACTTCAACTAGAGTTACTCCTTATTCTCTAGTTTATGGATGTGAGGTGGTGCTACCAGTAGAAGTTGAGATCCAGTCGTTAAGAGTCCTTCTAGAGTCCAAGATTCCTGCATACCAGTGGGTGGAGAGCCGCTTAGCACAGCTTATGCTTTTAAACGAAAGGATAATGAAGGCCATGTACCATTCTCAACTATATCAGAGAAGGATTGCTCGGGCTTATAATAAGAAAATTAAGCCATGCAAGATCAAAGAAGGGGATTTGGTATTGAAACTTACTAGACCGATCATGACGGATCCGAGAGGGAAATTTAAGCCGAACTGGGAAGGTCCATACCTTGTAAAGAAATTGTTTTCTAAAGGAGCTGCTATTCTCTCAGATTTAGAAGGAAATGAGTTCAGGGAGCCCATCAATCTCGACAAGCTGAAGAAATACTTTATGTAAAGTCTCGCTAAGGAGAAAACCTCAAAAGAGGCTGCTTAGGCAAAAGTTAGGGACTAGAAAAAGAAAAATTAAAAAGTCCTGTTGGATTAAAAACCTTGAAAGAGGTGATCCAGGCAAAAGTAAAGGACATAGAAAAGGAGAGAGAGAGGGAAATGGTTAGTTGGAAAACTTGAAAGGGCAAGCCAACTAACGACAACAGTTGTATTAGAAGCAAAATGTATTCTCACTTTGTGCTTGATATAAATGAAATAGATTATCTTTGTTAAAGTTGAACATTGCATTAAATTCTCGTTACAAACTATTTAAACAAAAAGGGGAACTACATCTGACATGAAAGCGTGATTAAAGATTAAATTACATAAACTATTCTTATCTCCTTTTCTTTTGTCGAACACTTGATATTTGCAACTCTCTTGTCCTTTTGCTTATCTTAAATTCATCTTTCTCTGTTTGCTGCAACTGGACCTATTCCTTATATTGGTTATCAGTGGATGGATCTCTATCGTGGTCGATACGCCTCAAAATAGTCCTTCGAGGCCAAGTTACTACCAAATTATCTAGAAAATTTTGAGTTAGTGGCCCTGACTCAAACTCATGCACCAGCTCCGAAATCAGTTGCTTTTGTCCATACTGCCTACAAAGCCTTGCGGGTTATAAAACGTAGTGAAGTAAAGGCCAGTTACAGGCACGCAGTAGGTATAGCTCTGAATAGTCACATGCTGTAATCTCCACCATGGGCACATCCACTGTATCAGAGTATCAGGAAAAGTAGCTAGCCAACTCCGAACATCTCCTGGAATAAGATGGAGTCTCCTGGTGCGACAGTGCTTAGCTTTGTAATGAATGATGTCTTTTGGAGGCTCCAGCAACCTCAACTTTTCATGAAACCATGCCTGTATAGATCATGAATGCGAGAAATAAGGATTATATGAAAAATAATGAATGAAGGATAGAATGAAGAAATCTAACCTCTAGAAGCATCGGACTCCTAGAAAACCGTTTTCTTTCCGCAAAGTTATCATGTTCGATGATGGTTTCAGCTAAGATCAGCGGGAAAGGGTTTAAACTAGCTTCCACTTGATCTAAGACATACAGAACCTTGGAATCACATTCACCAGAAGGCGAAACTAATAGGAACTGAGCATACAAGCAAAGAGCTAGCATCCGAGGTCGATACATTTTTGCATTATCCATAGCCATTACAGCTTCCAGAAGAGAGTTCATCAGGATATCAGTGCTAAGAATGTGTTGAAGAGATGATTGAGGTGAGAAACTGAACATTCTAGCCATTTGACATTGCATGGAATGCAAACCAGGAGTTCCAATCGGAGGAACGATGATTTGACAAACAGAATCTAGTCGAGAACCCAGAAGAGCTTTGAATTCTTCTGGCAGGGGGCATAACTCCACATTGTTAAACCTGAAAACATGTTTTTGGGGATCCCAAAAATCAGCAAGAACATAGAGAAATGGGTAGTTGATTCTCCTAGCATGAAGGGATCGGAAAACGGATAGATTAAACGGCTCCAATCTAGACCAAGATCCACCGTCCAAGTTCTTCAAGATCAACTGCAATTGTCTCAGGCTTCTTTCGGTCATTTTGGGGACCTGGGGTATATTTCAAAGACAGAGGATGGAAGAAAATTGGAGAAGTGAGATGAGTTAGGGATTTGAAAAGGATTTGGAGGTTTTATAGGCTGTAGAAGCTTGTCTAAGAGGCGTATGCCTCACCGATCAGGCGCCGCCTCTGCATGGAGAGGCACATCTCATGCGCCTTTTCACAATGAGGCGCACGCCTCCTGGACAGTGGAAAACGGTCCTTTTTGTTCTATAATGAAAAATTTGTACATCTGTGAGATTCATTCACCAACAAGAGAGTATTTAAAGAGAAATTTCCATTCAATTTATTCGAAAATGTAATAGAAATAGAGCCAAAGTACTGTATCATGCATTCAAAGCAGAAAAAGCAAGAAAATCCTAAAAGTAAATGACAAAGCTAAACTGAAAATCCGCAATAATAAAGAAAACAGTGCAAAGCAACATCAGAATATTCCTAATCCGATAAAGCTAAGGAACAATCTAGAGGGACTCTCTCTACTCATCATCTTGGCTCTCATCCTCATCATCCTCAACCTGGAGAGCTGCAATCTGCTCCTCAAGGGCAGTGATCGTGGCTTCTCTAGCCTCGTCTTGTTCCTGTCAAATAATAACAATGGGTAAGTTATCATGAAAGCATGCATACATGTAATCATAGGGAAGTGCATTACCTTCCATTCTTGTGAAAACTGCATCAGGTAATCCCGGTGAGCCTCGACCAGCCTGTACATATACTCGCCCTGGTCCCAAGGTATCTGCATGAGCGGAGCAAGTGGTTAACATGAGTTGTGATATAAAACTCTATAATGAAATCAATCCAGAAAACAAGAAAAAGAGAGCTTACATGAGTAGCAGCTGCTGGAACAAAGGCAGGCTCGATGCTCTAATCCAACATCAGCGAACGACGGCACAAGTCACCAGAGGATAGCCAACAGCGAGCCATCAGGTCAGGAGGAGCAACTAATCTGCCAGCTGTCATCTAAAAACTGGAACTCGAAGGCCCACCACAGCGCAAAGGAGCTCTGGATGAAGTACCCTCATCCCCCAGAGTAGTGCGAGGATGCTGCAAAGGCCTCTCTAGAACAGAAGGTCTAGGATGAGATATTGGAGCCCCAGCTGATGCCTGAGAGGTGGAACCGGCTAGGGTCACCCTTTGCAGTAGATGAGTGCGAGCAAAGTGAGAATATCGAGACTTCACCCTCTCGATGTAATCATCAACACCCTCTCCCTCACAAGCCTGATCGAGAGCAGCTCCCTCCAACAGATGAGCGAAGAACATACCGCGAGGAGGCAGAAGAGGTGGTTGCCTGATACGGCTGCCTGTCCACCAATTGTGGATCCTCTCCCCAAGGAACCACACTCTGCAATCAGGTCCTCGAAGCAAGACCCTCTTCTTAGACAGGGGTCTCGAATGAGTCATAGCAGGAGTCCAACCATCCACTGGACCCCATAAGTCCACGTTCAACTGGAAGGAAAAGAAATAAGTGGGTAAACTAATTTGATATCAATATAATCACTACTTAAAGTCTATGTTTTATTTCAGGTACCTCCTCAAAGGTCAAGGCGTTCAGGCGCTCACGATGCACATGGACACGTGCCAAGGGTCTCTTCCAAGACCGACTATGACCCCACAGAGCTAGGGCAGGAAAATGAGTGTCAACTACTCGGGAGATATCACTGAGCAACTCTAGCTCCATGGCCTAAACCTTGAAGAAAAATAATAGTGTTGAACAACAATGATGATAACATATGAAAGAAAAAACAGATAAAAGAGAGCAGAGAATATACCAGTACGGCATGCCAGAAACCGTAGAACCGCCTCGCCTTCCGGACGGTCTCGTCCATGCTCTTATAGAGAAATGCTAAAGCGCAGCTCCCCCAGTCGTAAGTGGCTACGAGATCTAGATCCCTCAATGGCATCAGAAAGATCAGGTCTAAAGAGCTCACTGCATCAGCAAACAGAGTTGTCCCCAAGAGGTAGACAAGAAAAGACCTCACTACTTGGTCAATCTCAAGACCAGTAGTCGCAGTAGCTACTCTCTCCTGAGTATGGTAGGTCCTGATGGAGTCGATCTTGAAGGTGTGGGTCCCCTTCATGTCTGGGACCATCCCTAGGAGAGTATGGATATAAACTACCCTCTCTGGTGTCATCAGGTGGAGGCTAGCATCAAGAGGAATAGAGTCTCCTGCATAAAGAATCCTAGTGATGGCTGCAAACAAGACTGGGTCTAATGTGAACTCACCAAAGGAAAGGTGGAAGGTGTGGGTGCTCTCAGACCATCTCTCCATCAAAGCAAGCAGCTGATGGTAGTCTGTCTGGCCCTGAAGCTTAGGAAGAGCAAGAATGAAATCATGAAAGCCTGTGTCATGAATCTGGGCCTTGATGTCAGCAGGGAAACCATTGTACCAAACCCGCGCACCGCTGAAATTCCCAACACCTTTGAAGTGGGGAGGATCGAACTACAGAATGAACATGGAGTTAGATTTGAGTCAAAAATCGCATAAAAATCAAAACAGTTTGCAGAACTTTGGCGAAGAGGCGCACGCCCTAGATCAGGAGGCGTGCGCCCCATCGGAGAGGCGCCGCCTCTTCACGGAGAGGCGTGCGCCTCTCAACTTCAGGAGACATGCCCCCCTTGCACAGGGGCCGTGCACCTCACAGAAGAGGCACACGCCTCACCACAGAGGCGCATGCCTCACCACAGAGGCGCATGCCTCCTCGCTCCAGCGGCTCGTTTACAAAATTCAAATTTCCAATTTTACACTATTTCACACTATTTCATGCAATTTCTTTCAGTTAAATTGACAAATATGCATTTATAAACAATAACCCAGTGTTATTCAATCCTATTTACAGGAAAAAATGAATAAATTCGACACTAACCTTACTAGAAGCCAATCCACGGAGATGGCCTGTCGGCTGAACCAAAAGAGGGACCTCATCAGTGGGAGAGAGCCCGAAACTGTGCAGAGGATGAATCGAGGGTGGTACCAAGTCCCAATCAGGCAAATCAGGGGTCCGCTGAGCGTCCATAGCAAAGGAGGATTTGGAAAAGTGAAAGAAATTTGAGAGAAAAAGGAAAAAGAAAAAGTGATTTGAAAAAGTGAAAAGAGAGTTTATATAGTTAAGTCAAGGGGCAAAGTTAGAAAACTTGCAGAAAAGAAAAGAGAAAGGGAGGCGAAGCACATCAGCCAAAAAAAGGTGGCCCATCGAATAGGCATCCCCAGCGGAACCTAAAAAAAATGTAGGAAATCATTACTCAACTTTTTGGGTGTACCCCGAACTCATCATGAAAATGGAGTTTAAGTGATCGAAGCATCATTTTTGTGATTGAGAAGCGTCTGGTCAGGTTTGAATCCCCGAAGTGCGCAATTTAAGAAGCGTCTGGTCGGGTTTGAATCCCCGAAGTGCGCATTGTAAAGGAGTGTCTGGTCGGGTTTGAATCCCCGAAGTATATCTTCTTTCTTCTAAAGAGCGTCTGATCAGGTTTGAATCCCCAAAGTGCACGTTGCAAAGGAGTGTCTGGTCGGGTTTGAATCCCCGAAGTGCATCTTCTTTTTCCCCAAGGAGTGTCTGGTCAGGTTTGAATCCCCGAAGTGCATAACCTCTACTGAGTGAAGATCGGGCCATGCTTGGGAATCATGTCAACTTATAATGAATAACTGATCGGGCTAGGAAAACCCGAGGAACACGGTTACGTTTCAAACTCAAGATCGGGCCATGCTCGGAATTCACATCATCAACCTCTACTGAGTGAAGATCGGGCCATGCTTGGGAATCACGTTAACTTATAATGAGTAACTGATCGGGCCAGGAAAACTCGAGGAACACGGTTACGTTTCAAAGTCAAAATCTGCGTCTGAAAGATTCGGAATTCGCATCATCATCCTTTACTGAGTGAAGATCGGGCCATGCTTGAGAATCACGTTAAATTATAATGAGTAGCTGATCGGGCTAGGAAAACCCGAGGATCACAGTCACATTTCAAAGTACTTCAGTAAGTTTCAAAATTCGACTTCTCGGGTTGGAATTCCAGAGGCTAATGGCCCAAGCGAAGCTTGAAGGTCAGGTTTGTCATTTTTGATCACTTGCTGTCTTTTTGTTGCATGCTTTGCTTTTTGAAAAATTGATTTCATAAATCTACTTTTCGAAAAACCAAGGGGCTAAACTGTAGACACCCTCAGTTTGAGGCCCGCAACGGAAGCCCAATGATGAGAAAAGTACGAGTTCTGAATGCAAGGGAACCCGAAACTTCTTCAGAGTGAACTCGAGAGAGAGCCTAAAACCCTAAATTTTGAAGTCCAAGCCCAAAATTCTCAAACCTCAGCCCAAAACACTGAAACCCTAGCCCAAGGTGTCAAAGCCCAAGTTTCTTGGCCCATTTTAGCCCAAGCCATATAGGTCTGAGCTGAAGAGGAGCACGCCTCTCCGATGAGGTGCACGCCTCATCAATAAGGCACATGCCTCTTCATCCGCCACTTACAAACTGCATTTAATGCAGTCTGATCTTGGCATTAAAGGCTCGACCCCACACCATTACCTCTCTGATTTTAGACGTGTTTGGTTGATTTTTAGGGGCTAATTTTAGAGCAAAAAAGAGATACTCATGATGAAAAAGAAAAGGGAGGGTCTTGTCTTGCTTTGGGAAGGAAAAAAGGTGAGAGGAGGTTTGAATGGTTAAGAGGAAGAGAAGGAAAGAAGAAAAGAAAGAGAGGTTGGTCAGTCTGAAAAAAAAAAGAAAAAACATTCTTGAGAGAATAGAGAGAAAAAAGCTTGAGAAAAGAGAGAAAAGATAGAGTTATTAGCTTGAAACTTGAGATTTCTTAGAGAGAAGAAGGTGATCTTGGATTCAAAGCATTTCAAATCATCAAACCATCTCTGAGGGCCTGCGTTAGGAGCTCCTAAAGTGTCTACAACAAGTAAAAAGCTCTTTGCTTTAGATTTCAAGATTTTCATTTTAATTTAAGTTTATTTACTTGTCTGTTGTTGTTTTAATTGTGATTTTTGCTTGTTTGATGCTAACATGAAGGCATGAGTATGTGAATTAGTACATTTAGTTGTATATTTATGTTTATTTGTATTAGAAGTTGATTACTTGCTTTAGTTTTTTGATTTTTTAGCACTTTTAGCCGTTTGCTGCAGTTGCCTCTGTCAAAGAGACATGTGCCTCATTGAAGAGAAGCACACCTCTTTGTCTTCTCCAGTGCCTCCTGGTCAAAAGGCGCACGCCTTGACGCAGAGGCACGCACCTCCTGACCAGGGATGCACGTTTTCAGCTGCATACTTTTAGTATATTTTCAGTATATTTTGCTTGTTTTCCACCATGTGCTTAGTATATTTGCATGATTTAGATTTATGTTATTCTTGACATGATCTTGTATGGTATTAAATGTTTATTTTGTGATCTATTAGGGTTTTAAGTATGATTAGATGAATATTTAATATTAATACATGTATATTTGTCTATTATGTATTTAATTGAATCTATGTA
>CATIWK010156430.1:0-17716 GCA_949634005.1 Mallotus japonicus
TAGCTCTAAATATTTTGTCCCATTAAAAACCTACATACCTCTTTGGAAGTCAAAATTTGGCATTATCAGTGTCACTGATTTGGAAGGATAGAATAGGTGTCATCAGGATATGAATTTCATCAGTATTTGGTGGATTTTACAATTTCAATTTGAAAATGGGAGTTGATTTGGAAACCAAGTGGGAGTTGAAAAAGACAGGGAAAAAAGAACACACTAAAAGCTAGCCTCATAAGCTTTAGTTGCGCAATTTAAAATTTTCAATAAAAATAATTTAGTTGGTGATAAATATTCTAACAATAAATATAAATAAAATATTTGGTTATAGTTCAAAAATGCTAAAATAATCAATATTGTTTTCTTTTAATGATGTTTTAAGATAATAAATTCTCAGAGTTCAAAATTAATCGGAATTTATTATAAAAATATAAAATAAAATAATAGAATTGTTTTTGCATTTGATGCATCCGATATCTGATATTTCGTAAACTTGACTAATTCGGATTCGACTCGGGTAGGACTCCGAAGGACGGCAAAGGTTTTCCATGAGTATTTAACACTTACATATGTTAGTTCTCGAACTTAAAATCTAATTTAAACAGCATCAGACTCCAACCATATGATCCAGCGCTCATGGATAAAACAATAAAATCTTTTATAAGAAAGAAAAAAGAAAAATTTGTACATTGTTTTGGTCTAGTATGACTGTAAGGTTGAATTTTAAAACTTAAGACCAAATTATGTATTAGACCAAATAGGTTTTATTATTATTATTTTTTCTTCTACAGTCATCCAAGAAAAAGAAGGTCTTGGACCTCAAAAATGTTTATTGTGGTTACCTCACACATAAATTTCTCAAATGACTATTCTATCGTAAGTATTAATCAAGATGGGCTGCATACCTTTTAGCTTAGAATTTGGAATTCAAAATGGAGAAAACACTGTAAAGAAACAAGAAGAAAATTTGGTTGTAAAGTGATTCATGAGCAGAGAATGAAGGTGATGGGCCAATGCTTTTTTTTTTTTTTTTTTTGAATTTGAATCATTGATAATCAGATATCATATTAATTCTGTTCAATCTGGGTAAGAGCAAAAAAGATTTCTGAACAACTAATTTAACACGACAATCCTTAACATAGCAAATCCAAACAACTAATTTAAAAAAATTACATAGCATATTCCTTTAATTCCTTGAACTAATCCTTCACATTTAGTACTTCTCCTTAATGGAAGTTTGGTTATAATCTCACATTCTTATTGCTATTAAGCTAAAACTTATTAATAAAATGAGCAATAAAAGGTTAATTGCATGCTTAGTGAACTTTTTGGGTGTGTCTGTTTTCATAAATATTATTCATTTTATAACCTTAGCAATGGAGAATCTGTGGGACTAGGGCTAGATGCTAATGTGTGTCCAAGAAGAGTTGATACATCTAAAGTCCACTTGTAATAATTCAACCATTTCATTGGACTCAACTATAGCGTGATATATCTGTTTTTATAAATATTATTCATTTTACAACCTTAGCAATGGAATCTGTGGGACTAGGGGTAGATACTAATGTGTGTCCAAGAAGAGTTGATACACCAAAAGTCCACTTGTAATCCACTTGTAATAATTCAACCCTTTCATCGTACTCAACTCTATATATATTTTAATTGGTATTTTTTACAAAATAAATTTTATTTTAGAATAATTATTATTAATGTTCGAGTAGAAGGAAATATAAATAAAAAAAGACATTTTTAATAGAATATATCTTTTTTAATATGATTTCATTAATTCTAAATGTTAATTTTAGATAAAAAAAATATTTTTTAATAGTTTGTAACAATATAAGTATTGTATGTTTAAATTTTTTTCTCTTATTTTTTTAAGATATGTATGTTTAAATTTTTTTTTCTCTTATTTTTTAAGTTATGTCTTCTTATTTTTTATTTTTTAAAACAAATTATTTGTTGACAATTTTTTTAAACTTTAATTTTTAAATTTTTTGAGTTAAAAATAATTTTGCAAAATTTTGTTATGTGCTTAATATTGTATTTTTGTTTAATTTATTTGATTTTATATCATTTTATTTTAAAAATAATAATATTTAAAAAAAATTAATTAATGATTTTACATATAAAAAATAAATAAAGATTTATTTACTTTTTTTTTTGGTATCAATCTAGAAATTAAACTCCTTTTTATATATTATTGTACCAAAACTTAAGTTACATTAGTAAAAAAAAAACCTTGTGTTGAATTGTCCATTAATATTGTTTATATTTTAATGACAATAGAAATTAATTAAGTGTCAGCATTTCTTAATTTAATCGTTAATTAACTCCAACGAAGCCATTAATTAATTAATTAGAGGACATAAAGTTTGAAGACCCATCAATCGATAATTTGGCAGTCAATTTCGTTCATCTACTGCTGGAAATTGTAATTAGGGATCAAATTAGTCGGTTGGTCAAATATATCACAAAATACTTTTTGTTGTTGGCTGATATCAGAATTCAAGTTTATGGTTAAAAGAAAAAAAAATGCTTAATAAAATTGATTAAATTAAATTAAATTATGGTTAAAAATACTGTATCACTGCTTAGGGGGTCCTAAGCAGTGATATCTTTCATTATAAAAATGATAATTTAGGCGTGACTAACAACTTAATGGTTACTTTTTTGCAAATTATCATGAGATGAATTAAATTCTGTTATATTTAATGTTAAAATTAATTTTTTTAATTTAAAAATTATTTTTATTATACAATTAATTCAATATTTAAATAGTCTAATAATTTAAATAAATGTGTAAATATGTCATCCATTTTTGTAATAAGAATCAAAACTAACGTTACAAGTTTGATTTCTTCTGAAAATGGAACCATTATTCTTTATCTAGAACCCGTCTCACAAACGTTTTCTTCAATTATCTTGACGAAATTTTCTTGAAATCAACTCCAAAATAGTCACCGTCAGGCGTCAGCACACAAATATTTTTTTTTTTAAAAAAAACATAGAAAACATCAAACAAATTTTTTTTTTTTAATTTGTGTTCAAATTAAACAAGTCTACCTTAAAACAACAAAAATCTTTTTATTAATTAACGTATGTATAGGGCAACAAGAATCTCGTGCAACACTAATTCTTTTTCTTAATTATTACAATTTGATTGTCGTTACAATTTTTTCAAAAAATATATATAGAGACGAAGAAATCTTTTGTATATATATATAAAACTTTCTTGATAACCAATCATTATAAAATTAATTGGTAAGTAACTTATGCTTTTATCGTCTTTATAATTCTATTTGAATCAAATTAGATTAGTTAAAATATAGTTAACAGTAAATTTTGAATAACGGGTGTTACTTTCTTGATAGCTAAAATTTTCATGTGATGACACCGGAAGCCAATAACTAATCTGTATTTTAGTCTTTTCCACGTTGTTTTTACATGCTACTCGTTTCTTCCCTGTAAGGCTGTAACTATATATCACACCAAAGAGATCAAGGACAACTATAATAAGAAGTGAAAAGATCAAGAAAATTCAAGGAGAACAAGGAAAAAAAAATGGGTGGAGAATTGTATAATTTTATTAAGGTATGGTTCTCAATCTTTGTATCCTTATCTTACTGCTATGCCATTGGAAACACAGTCCCGAAAGGCAGCACAAGGTTCTTGTTCTTTCTACCAATTATATGTTTATTTCTTGTTCTTCCTCTCAACCTGTCTTCACCTCATTTTGGAGGCATGACATCTTTCTTCATTGCTTGGCTTGCTAATTTCAAGCTCTTGCTTTATGCTTTTGGTAAAGGTCCTCTATCTTCTTCTTCATCAATGTCTTTTCCTCGTTTTCTGCTTAATGCTTGCTTCCCCATTAAAATCCAGCAAAACCCACCTCAAGAATCTCGTCAAAAAGGTCTTACAAAGTGCCATAAATCATTACCAAATTATGCAATAAAAGGCCTACTTTTGGCTATGTTGATTCGTTTGTATGACTATCATGAATTTTTTCACCCAAAAGTCATCATGATCTTGTATTGTTTTCACATGTACTTTTTTCTTGAACTAATCTTAGCGACGCTAGCAGCCTTGGCTCAAGCCGTGTTAGGAATCGAACTAGAACCACAGTTCAATGAGCCACACCTTTCAGCTTCACTTCAAGATTTTTGGGGCAGAAGATGGAACTTAATGGTAACTAGTATTCTACGCCCAACAGTCTATGATCCTCTTCTTAAAACAATTGCACCCATCATTGGTCGCAGGTGGGCTTCACTTCCAGCAATCTTGGGAACATTTGTTGTGTCCGCTATTATGCACGAACTCATTTTCTACTATTTGGGGCGCATGAAACCCACATGGGAAATCACTTGGTTCTTTATGATACATGGTGTTTGTTTAGTGATTGAGGTTGCTTTGAAGAAGGTTGTGAATGGAAGATGGCGGCTGCCAAGGTTGATAACAACTCCATTAAC
Source organism: Mallotus japonicus (assembly GCA_949634005.1). Lineage (NCBI taxonomy): Eukaryota > Viridiplantae > Streptophyta > Magnoliopsida > Malpighiales > Euphorbiaceae > Mallotus > Mallotus japonicus. Next base: position 4,464 of record CATIWK010156430.1, read on the forward strand.
AATTGGGTTTGTAGTGGTGACTGGCTTTTGGCTATTTTTTCCGGTGCTTCTTCGTTGTAAAATTGATGTTAGAGCGTTTGAGGAGTACTCGGCTTTAAGTGAGTTTCTGAAGAATGCTGGTCGTGCTTTTGAGTTTAGATCTTTCATCACTTCAATACCAGTGGACATATAGAGCCTATAGCTAGTTGATTTATCACAATTCATGTAACCATCCACATGTATGTACGCATTTATGTTTGTTAATTAGTTCTTAGTCTTGCTGTGTTCAAAAGCTTTCAATTCGAGGAAAGTAGTTTTGTAATTTATACAGTCTGAGAAAATATTATGTGATGTGAACTATGTCGTCTAATAGAGGTTAGTTGTCAGTGTCACTAAGAGTTAGTAATAAAGGGAGTGTATATTGTATTTATATCACCGACTGAGGGAGGGAGACCACAAATTATAAGTTTTATATATATCTGTAAAATCACTTTGATGTATAATAAATTTATATGTCGCTAATAGTGTATCATTGATAATGACATTTTACTAAAATATTTCTGCCTCAATTTTAAAATGCTAAAAATAATAAATAAATTATTACAAAATATGAATTTTTAAATCATAGAATGACGGATTTACAATTTCTTTTAAATTTTTCGATTTCATCATTTTAATTAATTGTCCTATTAAAGTTGCTGCTTTTGAACTACTGTATAACTTTTTCATATTATAGAGCAAACATGAAAAAACTATAATTTTTTTTTAAAAAAATTTATCCTTATCTACCCATGGACGTCACTAGTAAAAATATCTATCGGCATCCAAATTAAATTATTGAAACTTTCATGAATCAAACCTTAAAGTTTAATATTTCAAATATCTTTAATTAGATCAATTGATTTAGATTTCATCTCCAGCTGTGACAAAACAAAATTATATAATATTTATTATCTTGTTATTTAAGTATTTAAAAGGTTGTTGTGTTAGCATCATGCCTTCGCTGTGATAATGAGAGTTTTATGTTTGCTAGCTCAAAACGTGAGACACTTCACCCCCTTTCCTAAAGTTCCCAAAAACTAACATACAGAGAGGTTGTTATGTTGGCATTTGAAGGATCAAAGTGTGAGCAAATTTGAAAGTTAAACGTATAAAATTCTCTTTGGAAATGTAAGCGATTCTCAACCAAAGAAAGGGCGTTTCTAACTTGACTTGGTCATGGACTCATGTACCCACCACCCATTTTTACATCTTTATGGCAATGTACGTACCCTCCACCTGGTTGCATTTCTGTACTAGTCAAGCAAAGACTGCTTTGATGCTTTCTTGCTCTATCTTGATCAAAGCCTGCAAATAATTGGGTTGGGCAGTCTTCCCCAAATTGCCTGTAATCTATAAGTGTCTGATCTAGTCATTTTTACAAAAAGTTAGCCCAAATCTTGAAGCCCAAAACCTTGGCCTAGATTATAGTCTTGCAGGTGTGAGATTGACATACAAGAGCAGAGTCTACTGCTGCTTATAGGGTTGTGCATCCTACTTCATACAATACTATTGAGATTATTTCTCCAAGCAATTACATTGGAGATACTGAATTAATATCATTCATTTCATTATTTTCAGGCATTGATATGAATATGGACAGTTTCTGATCTTGTATCTTCTTTTGTCAGCTTATAACTCAAACTAGTTAAGGAATTGGTAACAGGGTCTCTGATAGTTATGTTGTAATCTCCATGAAATAATGAAACTTCAAAGGATCCTTTACTGTCTGCTTTAATTTCTTTTATCTGAGATTTCCATTCTTTAATCAGCTTATCCACAACATCTCCAGATGGAGTATTCTTGAAATCTTTGTCTGCTAAGGTTGTAAGGAAACCTCCTATTTCTGGTCCTGCAAACATGACAATTCCTGCAACACCAGGATGAGCAAAGCCTTCCCTTAACACTTGTTCCAAGTACTGTGCCTGCCTCCCAAAAAAAAAAAGAGGCATCTTCAGAAGGGTTATGAGGTAATGAGTTTTTAAGGGCTAATTAGAGCCCAATTAACAAAAGAAAACATATTTAACACTAATTCTGATAGAAACTTGCAATACCTGATTTTGGCTAATGCCAACATCTACTTCTGTAAGCCATATGGGAATTCCAGTAGAAGCCAGAGTATCCAAGGCAGATCTCATGTAGGCAAGGTTTGGTTGGTTAGCACTGAAATGGCCTTGCACACCTATCCCTGCTAAGATTCCTTGATTTGCAGGATATTTCAGGATTTCCTTAAGTTTCTTCTTGTAATTATCAGGACTTGAAGCCTGATCTGAACTTTCTTCAATAGTATTATACTCATTCATAAACAATCTTGTACTTGGATCAAGCTTGTGAGCAATTGAAAAGTACTCTGAAGATGCATTTTTGCCAAGCTTGTCCTCATAGAAGCTGAAGTGTAGATTCTCATTCATTACATCCCAAGCAATTAGCTGTCCTGAGTATCTTGAAACAACCGAATTTATTCGCCTCGCTGCAGTTTTTCGCAAATCATCAGGAGAAAGATTTTTAACCCAATCAGGTTGATACTTAGGATCATCCCAGAAAATGTTATGGCCTCGGATAGAAATTCCATTTTGTTTGCAAAATTTTACCATAGCATCTGCAACTGTATAGTCTTCATGGCCTTGTTTTGGCTCATTGCTGTACCACTTCATTTCGTTAGTGAAAGTTGTGTACTTGAATCTTGAAGAAAACCACTTTCGATAATCTGGGTTTTCAACAATGAAATGGTTCATGGCACATCCAAATGGAAAGTTTGTTTTGGTTTGTTCTATAGATACTACAGCTCCTTCTACTGCAGTACTATTTGTATAACTGACTTGGAATCTCACTTTGCTCTTTCTTTCCTGTAAAATAGAATTCAAAATAGAGCATTAATATATGGTGAATTTCCTGATCCGACAATCAAAATTACAATATTTGAATATAAATAAAATATAAATAGGATTTTCTGTATCTTTTTGTTTTATTAAATTGAGGGAGCAGTATTTGTTTTTTCTTTTATTTACTTACCTTTTGAATGCTTTCATCTTGGTGGGATCTCCATTGCTCCATAGTAAATGGTTGTAATGAGACATTGTCAACCCATAATTCCACATTTATGTTTTTGCTCTTCAATCAAGAAAAAAAACCCAAAAATTATACATACTATGCATACATCTGATTCAACAAAAAGTTTTTACTAGCAGACAGTGGCAGAACCAACATTTTAAGCTAGAAGGCAAAGTTTCCAATTTTTTTTTTTCTCAAACAAAAAATATATACATAGATATAGAGGAAGGTTCATTTTACAAGGAGTGTGATGTAGGTATTTTAATAGAAAATATATACACAAATATTAAAATTTAGGAAAATGAATCATATCGCAGGTCGTGATGTGAACAATACCATCGCATCCCATAAAAATTTCTTTTCTACCTTTATATTTTATTGAATCTTTGAAGACAAAGACCATAAGAGTAAAAGTGGAAAGAAAATTAAAAAAATTTTATTTTTCATCCCGCTAAATGTCACGATCATCATCCTAAAATTTAATTGGCTGGGGACAATGGCTCCTTTTTGTCTACCTAGTTCCACCTCTGATAGTGGATAATTTAAATTTTCAGTGAATTTTGAATATCACTATTGGTAATTTAGACCAAAAAATAAAATTTTATTTGTAGCTTTTCTTGTTACCTTAAAAAGAATCTCAACTGGCTGGCTGGAAAAGTTAGCAAATACACCACCTTTAAGTAAAGACCAGCAACCATGCTTGGCTACAACTCTGCCAGCTCGAATTAGTTCACCATTACCAGTTTTGAAAACAACAGCTACACTCTCACTTCCTTTGCTGATTTGAACCCAAGCTGAATTTAAATACAATCTCATTGAGTCAAAAATCTGTTAAAATTTTGATGCATATACGTATAAGATTGATGATGTACTACCAGAGAAACTGTAGAGCTTTCCTTCCTCAAGCTGAACCTTTTGTGACACACTATCCAGTGATTTTGTTCTTCTATGTGCAATTATATATCTGTTTCCATCATTTGATCTTCCTTCTTTGATATCTCCATCACCAAACACATTCCATCCGTCCATGTTATATGTAAATTCTGGATTAGTTATTATCCCTCCTCCATATTGAGCTCTTCGAGGCTCTGACAAGCACTGTTCCAATAAAATATGTAAGAAATTGAGTTTATAAGTTTGAACTCAATAGCCCCCATTTCCAATCAACACAAGGAAATGAATAAGGGTTGACTTCACCAAATCAATTCTTAGTTTTTTATCAGCATTTCCGATTAACGAAAGAAAATGAATAAGAGCAGACTTCATTAAAAAAGTACAAAATTTATGTTTATCCTCTTTTTTTTTACCATATGAAGGTAAAAAGTAAAAATTGTATATTTTATCAAAAAATGATACACAATATCACAAGAAATTAGCAATTTAGCAAGGGATAAATCCGTTACAATAACATATTTGTGTATCACATTAAATCCGTTACAAATTTTCGTTACTAAATTATAATTTTCTTATGCTGAGATGGAAAAAAAAAAAAAGAGTGGTGGACGAGAAATTTCTGCTTGCCTCAGTTGTTGCAGAGTAGTCATATGAAAAAGCATGGATTCTTTGTCCTGCATGAGTCAATGAGCATAAATGTAGGGCAAAAATTTAATCATATATGTAAGCAAACAATATAAAAACATTAACTTCTTTATTTAAGACTTGATTATAAGTTAATTTTGACTATAAACTCCAAAGTGATATGTGAATTTTACTAGTGTTCTTGAAAGCTTTTTTTTTTTCCTTGGCATTTAAGATTCTCATTTCTTGAGTATCATAATCACAAGAGATGTTAAAAAAGCTGGAAAGGAGTCCTGACCTGAAAGCAGAAAAATACATAGGAGGACCAATAGCCTCTTCTTTGCATAAACTGCTTTTTCCTGAAAAAAAAAAAATGTTACAATACTTGGAGAAAATGTCATGGCAAATCAATTTTATTAGATTTCAAAAATTTTGGTTCTACTTTTTTTCCCTTTTCTTTGTAGTTTTTTTTTTTTTTCTTAGAATCCAACTTGTAGAATTTTTTTTTTTTTTTACTAGAAAACTATTGTAGTAGCACACTAATAGCAGACGTAACAGCAATAATAACATCAACAAAGAAATAACAAAGCACTTAATGAATATATATGAATTTTACCATCAAGCAAAATCTTAGTTCAACTTTGATATGTCAATTTATATTTCAATATATATATATACACACACACACATATACACATATATTAATATATGGTTGCTAATATTGCAGTAAATGCAATATAACAATCTATATGAATTTTTCAAGAAAAAAAAGCCATAATAATCCTTTTTTTTTTTTTTTTTGGTAATCAAACCAAAAGAGGATTTGTTCATACTATAAATGTATAGGTATATATGGTGTACCTTATTGATTTTCCTTTTTTGTTTTCTAAATAGAGATTTACCAGATCAGATGTGAAAGTATAATAAGAAAAAAATTCAACCAAAAGAAAAAGGTAATAAGAAAAATAAAGAAATAATTAATCAACGATAAATATAAAAAGAAATTTTGTATAGCAAAAATGGATCTATTGTTGCTTTTGCTCTGAATTTTTGACTAATTTTTAATTTTATCCTATTTTTAATTTTATGAATTTGCTCCATCTTAAATGCATTTGTTTTAATTTTATCCAAATTTCAATTAATACATGCTGTTAACGCGACAGACATGCATGAGAGCTAATGTGAGTACATAGACATAATTACCTATACTATTTTATTTATTAATTAATTGAACTTAAACTATTAGTATTCATAACTCACTGAATTCAAACTAATTCAGTTCAATTTTATAGGACTATAAGGACAACAAAGACCACAACTCAAATTTGAGAAGTTGCTTAAGTAATAACAACCACCTATTAGCTGATGTATGGTTTGAATTATGTCACCATTGATTTAAAAGAAGGACTGCCCTTTGTTAGCAATGTATTAATACTTAAATCATATGGTTTCTTTATTAATGAAAAAAAATATATTAAAAATATGCAAGTTTAAAAGAGTTGTGCTAAATGAATTTTTTTGCAATTAAATGAGAAAAAATAAAGGAAATCAATAAAGAAGAAATCACTAAAAAAATTGTGAAATTGAAAGCTGTGTAACTCCTACTAAAGTACTTTTGTATGCATATTCTTTTCTAGTGAACATGCACTTACGCTTATGTTTAAAAGCTATATGTGCAATTTTAGCATTTATCAAAGTGTATAAGCAAAATTGAAAGTTAAGAAGCATCAAATTTAAATTCACTTTGAAGTGTAAAGATATAACTTTTATGCATAGTTTATCATATATTTAAGTATATCTTCAGGTTTCATTACCTTTTTTTTTGGTTAAAGGAAGATTAATTCTATTGTATTTGAAGTGTATTATAATTAATGGTCAGATTTATAATATTAAATTTATGACATATTATAAATCTAATAATTGAATATAATACAGTATATGAGAATTTCGCATTAATTGGCTTGATAAGAGGCAGATGCATCCACCGTCCACCCATCTTATACATTTCTGCGCTAATTGGGCAAAGGATGCTTCTTTTCATGTTCTTGTTCTTTTTTTTTTTTGGGTCCATCTTGATTAAAGCCTTGCCAATTCTTGGGCTAGTCACTCAGTTTGCCTGTAATAGTTGTGTGTCACTATTAGCCAGTCATTTCAGTAAAAAGAACAAAAGATTTGACCCAAATCTTCTTGCCCAGAAGTGGCTCTAGATAAAAGTCTCGTAGGTGTGAGACTGACATGGCACATCTTGAACTAGTAAATGTGTGCATTAAACAACTATATATATTTTGTACATAGTCATTGTTTACTTGTTTATAGAATATATTGAAGCGGCTTTTTCAAGCTATTACATTACACATGTCAATTTATTTTTCATAAATATACAATTGCAAATTGGAGATAGTAACTTGGTAACATTGATTTCACTATTTCAGGAATTGATATGAATGTGGACAGTATCTGAAACTGTGTCATCATTTGTCAGCTTGTAACTCAAATGAGTCAAGGAATTGGTGACTGGGTCTTTAACAGTTATTTTGTAATCTCCATGAAACAATGAAACTTCAAAGTATCCTTCACTGTCTGCTTTAATTTGTTTTGTCTGAGATTTCCATTCTTCAATCAGCTTATCCACAACATCCCCAGATGGAGTGTTCTTGAAATCTTTGTCTGCTAAGGTTGTAACATTGAAACCTGCTATTGCTGGGCCTACAAACATGATTATGCCTTCAACAGCAGGATGAGCAAAGCCTTCCCTTAGTACTTGCTCCAAGTACTCTGCCTGATTGTCAGGTGATGAGTTCAAATGCTAATTAGAGAACTATTAAATTAAAAAAAATTTTGTAACCAGTTCTGATAGTTTCTTGACAAAACTTGCAGTACCTGATGTGGGCCTCTGCCAACATCGACTTCTGTAAGCCATATGGGAAATCCTGTTGACGCTAGAATGTCCAAGGCAGCTCTCATGTAAACAAGATTTGGCTGTTCAGAACTGAAATGCCCTTGAACACCTATTCCTGCGGCAATTCCTTCATTTCCAGGATATGACAGGATTTCTTGAAGTTTCTTAATGTAATTGACTGGACTTGAAGCCTCATCCTGACAATCTTCAATAGTATTATATTCATTCAAGAACAATCTTGTGCTTGGATCAAGCTTGTGAGCAATTGAAAAGTACTCAGCAGAAGCATTTTCACCGAGCTTGTCCTCATAGAACCTGAAATGCAGATTCTCATTCATTACATCCCAAGCAATTAGCTGTCCTGAATATCTTGAAACAACAGAATTTATTCGCTTCGCTGCAGCTTTTCGCAAAACATCAGGAGAAAGATCTTTAACCCAATCTGGTTGGTACTTAGGGTCATCCCAGAAAATGTTATGGCCTCGGATACAAATTCCATTTTCTTTGGCAAATTGTACCATAGCATCTGCAACTGTATAGTTTTCAATGCCTCGTTTTTTCTCGTTGCTGTACCACTTCATTTCATTAGTGAAAGTGGTGTACCTAAATCTCGAAGCAAACCATTTTTGATAATCTACATTTTCAACGATATAATGGTTCATGCCACACCCAAATGGAAAGCTTGATTGGGTTTGTTCTATAGACAATACGGCACCTTCTACTGCAGTTCTATTAGCATAAGTGACTTGAAACGTCACCTTGCTCTTTCTTTCCTGTGAAATAAAATTGAAAACAGAGCTTGAATAATTTATGGTGAATTTTTTGGTTCATGAAAATATTATTATACCCAGATCGAACTAGATTAATCAGAGTCCAATGAACTTTTAATACCAATGACTTAGACCGAAAAAAAAAAGTATATATTTTTTATCCAAGTACCTTGTGGATGCTTTCATCTTGGTGGGATCTCCATTGCTCCATAGTAAAAGGTTGTAGTGAGACATTATCAACCCACAACTCCACATTGATGTTCTTGATCTTCAATGAAAAAAAAAATCAAGAATTATTCATACATTTGATTCAACAAAACATTTACTACTAGATTTCATATTTTCATAGTTCTTCTTATTACCTCAAAAGCAATCTCAACAGGCTGACTAGAAAAGTTTGCTAACACACCACCTTTAATCAAAGACCAGCAACCATTCTTGGCTATAACTCTACCAGCTCGAATAAGTCCACCATCATCAATAGTCTTGAAAACAACAGCTACACTCTCACTTCCATTGCTGATTTGAACCCAAGCTAAAAAATTCAAAGAAAATTTGTTCAATCAATTAAAAAGAAAATCTCGTGATGAGTAGAAAGATGAAGTACTTACCAGAGAAACTATAGAGCTTTCCTTCTTCAAATTGAACCTTTTGTGACACACTGTCTAGTGAATCTGTTCTTTTATGTGCAACAATATGTCTGTTTCCATCATTTGCTATTCCTTCTTTGATTTCTCCTTGACCAAACACATTCCATCCTTCAATGCTATAAGTAAATTCTGGATTAGTTAACATTCCTCCTCCGTATTGAGCTCTTCCAGGCTCTATCAAGCACTATACATATAAAACATGTAAAAATTAAGATTACGAGTTTGAACCCAGTTAAAAAAATACGTAAATGAGATTGCATATATATCACAAAATGGTATGCTAAAGTGTACATATACAAGTGCAATATAAGCAGCATGAGAAGACTTATGCTTGCCTCAGTTGTTGCAGAGTAATCATAGGAGAAGGCATAAATTCTTTGTCCTGCATTAGTTAATGAAGATCATATGTAATGCAAAACATTAGTTTATATATAAGCAAAGTATACAAAACATTAACTTCTTTAATTAAGATTTGATTATGAGCTCATTACTAGTCCAAAAGGACATGTGATTGCTGCTAAATTCACTTCTTGCAATGCTATTTGTTTTTGTTGCTTAGCAAGTGAGCTCCTCATTTCTTGAGTACAATCATTACAAGAGATATTAAAGAAAGAGATTGGGAAAGAGACCTGAAGACACAAAAATGCACAAGAGGACCAATAGCCAAGCTTCTGCTACTGTTGATATCTTCATTTTATTTGCAGACTGCTCCCCTGCAACAAATGCAACAACTTGAGGAGAAATGTCACTACAAGTGAATATATATGAACTCAAATTTAGTTCAGCTTTTTTTTCCATCTTTTTTTTGTTCTAATTTTCCTAAAATGCCACTTGTAGAAACATCTTTTTACTAGAAAACTACTACAGTAGAACTAATAATAATAATAATAATAAGCCGGCGCGCCCTTAGTCTAATGGCCAATGCTTATCATTGGCACCTTTGGGATTCGAGTTCAAGTCCCAGTCTACCCCTATTTCCTCCAATTACTAGTGACATAATAATAATAATAATAATAAATGCACCTGATAAATATATGAATTTTAACTAGATAGTCTCTAAAAATCTAACATGTAAATTTACAAGTTTAGAATTCCACTCTGACCCAATTAACTGAAAATTATAATATGTGTATATATAAATTTTGTAATAAATTTTTTCCTTTCATGGTCTTTTCTTTTCTTTTCTTTTTGGTATAAATTAACGGTACTCAAAATCTACTAAACTTTGATTAATTCAAGACTATAAAAACGATAAAAGTCTTTTAACAACTCATAATATTAAGTAGAAAAGAAGAAGAAAAATCAAACCAGTACTTTTTTGTTTTCTATATATAGATGTACTAGATGAGATGTGAAGGGTAATAACCAAAACAAAGGAAAGAATACAATGAATGAGAAACATGTATAAAAAGGCAGTGTACAGAAACAAATATATGCCAACCTTTTAGACACTGCTGTATGATCAATTACTGAAACTTACAAAATGCTGTTTCTTGTCCCGTGAAGCTTCTTTGGAGTTATATAAATAGATCTGTCTTGGAAGTGCTGCACTGCAAATTTAACTAGGACCCAAAAAAATAACAAATGAAAGGAACCCAAGTCCTAATTCTTAGCCAATGATACCTTGAGCAACTGGTCTAGGAGAGACTTGGTCTAGGGGAGACTTGGGACCTCAAGGCTCATGTTCAAATCACGCCAAGTTCTAGAGATATTATAAGGAGAATTCACAGTTATGGTATTTCATACACATACATGTCATAAATATTAGATAAATATAATTTTTTTTCTCATGTTAATAGGCTTAATGCATGTGCAATCTGGTGCATTTGGTATCTTTGATCAGTTTGCCTCCTTAACTTACAAAATAAACATACAAAAACTTAAAATTACTAAAAAAAAAAAACAAGATTTTTTAATATTTTTTATACTATTTGAAGTGTCTAAATGATTTTTTTATAAATTGAAATTAAACTAGTTAGACACTTGAACTCGATAAAAGGTATTTATAAATGATATTTTCTTTTATTTTTAAACAATTTATAAATGATATTTTCTGCAAGTTAAAATGTTAAAATGATCCATTTATAAGTTCTATGAAAATCCTAACAAGTAATATTGTTAAAAAATATATATCAAATTTTGTTAATTGATTTGATGTTAATAGTGCCAATGATCTTTTCAAAAAAAAAAAAAAATAGTGCCAATGATATGGAAATCATTTCCTATATATCTTCATGTAATCGTCAATCAACCTTTTTTTTTTTTATCAACTTAACCATATTTTATGATAAAAATAGAGTGGAAATACAAATCTATGTTTCCATTTATAAAACTCACATTGGAAGTGCAGTTTTAAAATAATTAATTAAAACTTAACATTTTAGATTACATTTTAATGTATTTCAAAAAAAAAAAAGATTACATTTTAATGTAAATGATATCTTCACTCAAATATAGTTATAAATAGAAATCCTATTTAAATTAAAGATCATATCCCATCTCCATAAATATTGCACACAAAATCCTATTGAAGCAAGAAACTACTTCCATAAAAGGCGGGTGTGTTTTTGTTACTTATTAAAAGGAGAAGATTTTCCAGTTGTGCAATTCATTTGATTCGAATTAAAAATATATATTTTTTTTGAATGATAAAAATGACACATTTCTTTTTACTAGTGAGGAAATAATCTATTGATTACTTTTTTTTCTACGAGCATTATGAAAAATACGATTTGAATTATATTATTATTGATTTATAAAATTAATTTTTATTTGATTTAAAATAAAAAAATTTGTACATATTATAATCTATTAATATTTAAATTATTCGAGCTCTCTTGATAAGAAAACTATTAATTTTCTTTCAAGAAAAAAATTACTTTATCTCATTTATCGTGCAATCCACGTAGGGTTCATATGAATCCTGAAGAATAAATGGCCATTGCTACATTGGCAAACATTCTAGTTTGAGTGTACAAAATATTTTTTAATATATTATCCTTCCCTTTGCCTTAAAGTGGAAGGCCTGAAAGGATTTTTGTACTTTTGTTTGTTCATAAAACGTAAGTTAGACAAACCATGTTGCGATGACTTGCACTGCACCTTAGCAAATCAAATCAAATCAAATCAAAATTGCTTCTAACGATTAATGTTGCTTTCATTTATCAACAAAATACACTAATATGCAATAAAATCCGGGTCATGTCGATGAAGTATAGTCGTATCAGTCTTTAAACAGCCACTAATTGTTGATTAATTATTGGATTGAGTAACGTTTAAAGACCCATCAATGTTTGCTAGTTCAAAAGTAAAAATTTTTTAGATTATTTTAAATGAAGTCTTAAGTTCAAGTTTTATGTATAAAAAAAATATTTGTTAAGAGAATTTTACCTTTCTAATGGGTTCAGATTCAATTTGAATTAATTAAAATTTTTGTGATTGTCAAATACTAAAAGTTATTATAGAAAAAGATCATTATACCAAAAGAAAAAAAAAAAAAGAAAACAACACATGCATTAATGAATTTATTTCAATTAATTTGATTGAACAGAAAAAATAATATATCTAAATTAGATATATAATTGATCGCTCTAACATGAAATAATTTTATTCAAATCATAAAATTTATTAAATATATGTATAAATTTTTGAAAAATTCAGTTTCAACAAACATTTTTCGAAAACTATTTTATATAATGTGTTGCCTTGTGGATTGATTAACAGCAAGGGAAGAAAAATCCAAGAACTTATTCAAAGTATAGTGGACCAAGTGTGAACTCACTGTTTTCATATGAAGTGGTGAATTGGGTTATCATGTCAATAATCTTAGAGATAATTGAGGTATGTGGACAAAGTGTGGAAGAGTCACTTTGGTTATAATTATTTTGAGAAACCATTACCAACAATGAACATATATGATCTTCAAAAAAAATAAATAAATAAAATAAATCAATGGGTGGAGATTTTTGCACTCCCCTACTTTATTTTTGCACTCCATCATTAATGTTTTCAAGGGTTAAATGATATAAGTATCCTTAACTTTAATGTGTCCTTTTATTATAAGTTCTTAATTCTCACAATCCACTATTATTTTTTTTTTTTTGAAAAATCACAATTCACTATTAATATTTTTTAAAATTTGAATGACATAAATATTTTTAATTTAAATATTTAATTTTTATTAATAAATTTTTTTAAGTTAATCTTTATATTACTTATAAAAGATTAAACTATATCAATGCAAAATAATTATTTTAATCTTTTGAAATTCACAAATAGGCATAAATTCTTAATAAATTTATTTCTATTTTTATTTAAAATTAAAATTAATTTTGTGTGTAAAATAAT
>CATIWK010156444.1:0-11220 GCA_949634005.1 Mallotus japonicus
ATCTTCTTACATCTTCTAGAATCTTCCATGTTGACTCCAAAATAGAAAATGACCAAAGAATTCGTCCATCATTTTATACTGAATTATATTAATGTGCAAACTTCCATAATTGATTCAAATTCAGCCCAATTTAATGCTCCATGCCAAGCTTTCTCATGCTCTTTGATCAATCCACCATCTTGAACATATAGAACACTAATTAATGCAAGATTTGCACATGAATCCCTTTTGAGGATCATATTAGATCTGGCCCCATAATTCTTAATATTTTGCGGTAGTTGTCAAATTTTCATGTATGATCTGTTTCTTCAGCAATTTCTAATAGGAGGTTTGTTCCTTTCCTATTGCAAAACATATGTTCAATCACTGCATACGTCCTTCTGCTCATCTTCCGTTTTCTCTTTGTTCTCTTCATTTCTTTTTTGTAATTTTCTGTCTTCTTTTCGGCTGTTTTATAATTCTTACCACTTCTAGTGATGTGATTCACTTCTGGATCAATGTCTACCCACACGTTATATGCCTTAGTATCCTCCTCTCCAGAGCTATACCAAATGTCAATGGTACCAATGCTCTTATCCTTTTTTCCATCTTTCCATATCTAAACTTTGCATATCTCTTTCTTGTTTAGTAGCTCCTCATCATCATTAAACTCACACTGTTGATGAAACTTCTCAACATCTGCAATGAATGAACAAACAAAAGAACAAACCTATTAAAAGAAAAAGAAAAATGAAAGAAACCCATAAAAGAACATACAAATACAGCAAACCCAAATGAAAAATTGAAGAAATTCAAAGAGACCGGAGGTGAGAGCCGTGATCAACTTGAGCGTCTTCCTTTCAAGTCGTTGAAAACTTCTTCAATGTTTTGAGTTATAGAGTGTGGTATTCCCTCTATTTGAAATCTAAAATAACGAATCAAATCATGCAACACAGAAATAATGAAAAAAAAGCCAAAAATAGAGACTAAGGAACTAAGGCTTTGAATCTGGTGCAAACGGTTTTCTCTGTTTTTGGTTAAAAAAAGAATTCATGCAGAAATTGTTGGAAACTGAAAAGAACATGGTCTCTTTTGAGCGAATAAGCAAATCAACACCACACAACGAAAGGGAAAGCACTGTTTTTTCAGAGAACAAATAAAACACAACCTTTAAATAAACACAACAGAACAGATCACCAAAGGCAAATTTATGAATCTATACTTTAACATGCATCAAAGTTTTTTTAAGCAAAAAATTGCAGAAACAAAAGAAGAAAGAGGAGGCTCGAGAGATTTGAAAAAGAAGATGGAGAGGCATTGCAGTGGCACAATAAAGACAACAGGTAAAGAGCAAGAGAAAGTAGCATTTCTCGTGTAATATGACCAAAATAGGCATGGACGACGTTGTTTCCAATACAGGTTACGATAAAATGGAAATTTTCTTGATCGGTGGCACATTTCGTAATTTACATTAAAATTAGAGCCTTAAAATTGCATTGTAGATGAATAGCGAAATTTGAGTTTCATATATATATATATATATTGAACAACCACGTATTTCACACGTGACCAAAAAAATTTATTAAACTCGTGATATATAGTAAATAAAAAATTAAACATATTATTATTATTATTAATTAAATTTTTAAAAATAATAACAATGTTATTTATTTATATAGCAATTTGATATTAAATTAATATAGTTATAATTCATTACAACTTTTATAAAAATTTTATTTAAATAATTATATGATATTCCTTCAATATTTTTTATAATTAAGTCATAATTAATCATAAGATAATAAAAATTATTAGTTATTTTTTTAATAAAAATTTAAAATAATAAAATTTATATTTTCTTTATATAACAATTTAAATATTGCAACCCATTACACTTATAATTTATTACAATTTTAGTAAATTTTATATTTGAGCTATGACACTTTATTTCTTCAATATTTTTAATATTAATACTTTTATTTACTCAAAAATTAATTTAATATAATTTTTTTAAGTTCAACTAATAATTAAATGATAAATATTAATTAATTTAATTTTAACTCTTTTTTGTTAAATTTATCAAAAAAATCTAAAAACGATAAATATACTACTTTTCTTATAGAAAAGATGCTTTCAAATAAATTATATGCTTTATTTTTTTATTTATTAATTTTTAATTTATAAACTATTTTAAAACAAATTATATACTTTTCCTATTTTCATAAAATTTATTAATTTTGATTTTAATTATTTACTTATTAAATTTAATATAATAAGACTTATAAAATAATGTTATCTAATTTGATTTATATTAGATAAAATATAAGTAGAGGTAATTAAAATAGAAAAAAAAAATATTTTTAACAAAATTACTACTAAAAGTTTAATTAATTTAATTTTGCTAGAGATAAAATAGAAATTAACATATTTAAAATAAGAACATACTTTCAATTAAATTAAAATTATATGTTAATTAATTTCATTTTAATTAGAGATAAAATAAAAGTTAACCTAATTAGAATATGAAATATACTTTTAATTAAATTAGAATTACATTGAAATTGATCCGGCCAAATCTAAAATCGGTTTGAACCGATCCAAAATTGGGGGAGGCCGAATGAACTGAACGAATCAAACTGAAACTGAAACATCTCACAATTAATAACAGCTCAAAATATAATAAAATTTCTAACATTCTCCCACTTGGGCAACATTAATTATGAATTTTTAATAATTTTGAAAAACTTTTATAAAACAACTTGAGACTGAACAACAAACACAAATGTGGCCACAAATTTTGAAAAACATATAGTTTAAGGAAAATGCACCTTATAATAATTCGGTCCACATTAAATCATCTATATTAGATCATGGTGGTAATCATGCCATTTATTGACACAAAACCAATCCGTAGTCACAAACATAGATGACTTAACCGACATGAATTATGGTATGGAAGTATAACAAGAAAATAACAACCCAAATGTGATTAATATGCCATTTTTATTGTCAGTTGTCACAATAATTTCTTTTTAACGCACACATGCTTACAGGAGCAAGAGAAATCTATAAGCTTTGAAAAGCTAATTGCTTCCAAATGGAAACCCCACATAGTTGTTTCCTAAACTCAAATGGAAATACTCATATAATGACCAAAGACCATACTTAAGACTAAACCACAAATTTCTTAAGTCTTTCTAGCTAAACACCACCACTTGTTTCCGGAAACATAAAAGAAATATATTTGTAATGATCATTGATCATGCTTAAGACAAAACACAAGTGTCTTAAGACTTTAATTACAATTTATTACATGCAAACTCAATATATTCATAATATCAAAATAAGATGATGATCATCAAATCATATCATATTCACATATAAATATGCATCACAAACACATATATATGATAATAATCATCGCATATGGAAACTTACAAACAATAAACTCCCACTAATCAATTCATATGGAGATGCTTAACGCAAGTATTTAACCACAAACAATAAACTCCCACAAATCAAGTGAATTAAAGATTCACAAAATGTCCATATATATCTCTAACAAACATCATGTATTTATATGGTGAATCAACAATTATTGCTATCATGCAATTTAATTTATAGTCTCATCACTAATTGAATTCCCCACAATAATCTTCATAATCGGACATTTAAGTACCATATGCTCAAAAATACTTGTTAATCTTTTACACAAGAATAACACCAAATATGCCCATAAGGAAAACATGACATCTAAAATTTTAAAATAGACTCTATTCTCCACAACTAAAAACAAGTGGCACATTTAATCCATATATTATTAGCTTTAAGTACGTATCCATTTGATACTCCTACACAAGAAAAAAATTTCTCAAACCCATGCACACTTTAAATGATTTAAAATAAATGTGTATATTTATTTACTCAATATTAATAATTCTCATAAATATTTATCAATAAAATTTTTCTCAAGTTGAGTTTACTAAGCGTAAACATTGTAAAAGATACCCAAACATTGAGTTTAATATCAACAAAATTCAAATACTAAAAGTAAATAAAATTTTTCTAAATTGTTAATGATGAGAAATTAAACACCTCCATTTAGTGATTTGCAAAGCGGATAAGAAAATATAAAATTATCTCCCACTTGTCAAAAATAATAATAATAATAAGTCCACCAACTTATACTTTCCTTTAAAACACTCAACTTGCACTATACTTAATAAAATTTCAATTTCATAAGTGCAACAATTCTCAACCTCATAAAATTAATATTTGAAAAATACATAAACGTTCATCTCAATTCATTAACATTTAAGAATGATATATTAATTTACACATATCAAACAATAATACTAGTTAAAATACACCAACACTCATGAATAAATCACCACAAAATGTATGAGAATGCTTTATTATCATAATCCCCGAACATAAAGCTTAGTCAATTCGCATGCTCCTCAAAAATCTATAAAAGATTAATTTAACATTTATCACATAAATTCTCAAAGCAAATAAACAAAAAATTACCAGTGAGTAACTTTCTTTTTAATGATATGAACTATATAACACATTTTCCTTACCATTAATTTCACAACAAACAATTCATTAACAACCACCTCATTTAACATAGGAATAGGAAGATCAAATAAACTCTCCAATAATGTTAGCACAAAATTTATTTTCACAAATTACACAATGTGCAACGGAGAGAAACTAATACACATTAAACTTTGAAAGTTATGAAGCACAAAATATTAGTAAATTTAAAATATTCTATCAACTCAAAGCTTAAAGATTTCTTTAATAAAATCATTTAAAATAAGTAAAATACTCTAAAAATATTTATCAATAATACTCAAAATTAATCAATTAAAATTTATTTTTACTCTTGCAAATATTTAGCAAATAAACCAAAATATTCCAATTCTCACCCTATTTGCAAGAATATTTGCTTCATGCACAAAATAAAATTTTAATAAAAATTAAGTACTAGAAGTACTAAAATCTCACCCATATCAAATAAAAAGAAAATTTAAAGAAGTTAAATAAATAAATAAATAAATAAATTTTAATAAAAGAAATTTTCAAATTAATTCAATACTACTAAAAAAATAACTCTTAAATATTAATTTTACAACAAAATAACAATTTAAAATTTACTTTAATAAATAATCTCAAAACGCCCATATAAATAAAGTACTCATAAAATATATAAAACTAAAACAATTTTAACATAAAAAAAAAACTCACCCCTTTAATATATTCTTAAATACATAATATTTAACACAAAATTAGTTGGGTTTATAAATATTTAAATCAATATCAATTTTGAAATAAAAAGCTAAAAATATCACAAACAACACAAGAAATTATACCAAATATACTTTTAGACTAATATCTACAAAATGCTTAAAGGTAAGCATATAAACTATAACTATTTATTCTTAATAAAATGCAAAATTCTAAAAGTTATAGAATTTTAAGCAATTATGCATTTCAATATTGCATCTCATTCTCATAAAAGTTGTTCAAAGATAACCCAAAAGTATGTATTTACTAGTGGGTTATCTATAAGCTTTAAGAACTTAAAATTATCATTCTAGCTATTTTTGTTATTTGGATAAATTCCAGCATCACCACATATTCACCTTTGGGCAGAATATGTCCATGCAATAGAATATTCCATCAAAAGAATTCTAGCATCACTACACGTTATCGTTTGGGAAGAACATTTACATGCAATAGAATTTTCTATATGAAGCTCACAAATGAGAACACTCTAAACTTCGAGAAAACTATCCCCTTTGGGCAGATAGACTCTCTAAATTACAGTATTCTCAAAACACAAATGCTTCATATTTGTCCCCACGCAATATACAACAACCCTCTTTGGGTAGGTCATTATATATAATATATTCCCCATACGATTAAAATTATTACTAAGATTTTAGCAAATCGGCTTGCCTCTTTTATTGGGGATATTGTTGCTCCCTCTCAATTTGGTTTCATTAAAGGAAGACATATAGAAGATTATATTGCTGCGGCTTCAGAGAATGTTAATTTGCTTAATGTGAGATGTATTGGTGGACATATGGCTTTAAAAGTAGATATCCGCAAAGCTTTTGATTCCATGGATTGGGATTTTATTATATGTGTGCTTCATCACTTCAGTTTTTCTAACCAATTTTGTAGTTGGGTGCTTGCTATTTTTCGCTCTGCTAGAATTTCTATTTTGATTAATGGAGAACCTAAGGGATATTTTGCTTGCTTTCGTGGGGTGCACCAAGGTGACCCTCTTTCACCTCTTATTTTTTGTCTAGCAGAAGATTATTTAAATCGGCATTTGCTTCAGCTTTTTGAAGATTCTAGTTTGGTTCCTATGCATGCCAATTCCAAAGTTAAATGCCCATCTCATTTTTTCTATGCTGATGACTTGCTTATCTTTTGTTGAGCTACTCAGATTAATCTTCACTCTTTGACTATAGTGTTTGAGTCTTATGGTGCTATTTCAGGGCAAATTGTCAACTGGAATAAATCTTTTATTTATTTTGGTCAGACTGTTACTGCTCATAGAGCTCATTTGCTTGCTAATATTTATGGGATGAAGCATGGTACTCTCCCTGTCAATTATTTGGGTGTGCCTCTTTTTCAAGGTGCCCCAAAGAGACGTGGGCTCCAGACTTTGGCTGATAAAATTCTCTCCAAATTTGATTCTTGGTCAGGAAAATTCCTCTCTATGATAGGTAGAATGGCTTTGGTAAATTCAGTTATTTATGGTTCCTTTTTACATTCTTTTATGATTTATAAATGGCTGGTGATGTTGCTTAAAAGAATGGAAAAGGCAATCTGTAATTTTATATGGACCGGTTCGGTACATATTAAAAAACTTGTTGCTCCAAAATGGGATATTTGTTGCACTTCTAAAGAATTAGGAGGGCTATGCTTGAAACGTCTTCACCATATAAATTATGTAATGCTATGCAAGCTTGCATGGAAGGTGCAATGTGGAATGGATTTGGTTTCTAGTTACCTCAGGTCTAGATTTCTTAATGCAACTGGTGTTTCTTGGCCTACTCATATTATTTCTTCAATTTGGAGTTCAATTAAAGGTTGTTTTGAGGATATTCAAGCTAATTCTCAGTGGTTGATTGGTAAGAGCTCAAACTTGCATTTTTGGAATGTTAATTGGTTGGGTTCTTCTATTTCAGATCAGATTGGTATTCCTATTGCTTTGCGTAAGCATCTGAAAGCAAAGATATCAGATTTTTATTTCAATAATAACTGACATTTCTCCCATGAATTTCATACTTCCTTCCCAACTATTTGTGCAAATGTTGAGAGTGTTGTTTTTTCTCACTCAGATGAAGATGTTTATGTCTTTCGGCCTTCTAGGAATGGTGCCATTTCTTGCAAAATTTTTTACATTTTTCATTGCCCAAATCAATCTAAAGTTGCTTGGGGGAGGGAACTTTGGTGACATTATTTGCCTCCTTCTTGTTCCTTTATTATTTGGAGGGCGCTTCATAATAGCCTCCCAACTGATGATATGTTATGTAAATGTGGTTTTTAGTTTGTATCTCGCTGTCATTTATGTGCTTCAGCTACTGAATCCATTGACCATATCTTCTCGCATTGTCCATTTGCGGTGGCTGTTTGGCATGATTTAGGTAGCATGTTCGATATCAGGATAGTTGCTTCAGTTGGCTTTCTAAACTTATTCAAATCATTTTTATCTCTACAATTTTCTTCTCAAATTACAGCCTTATGGCGTGTGGGCATATTATCTGTCATCTATAATATTTGGTATGCTAGAAATCAGATTACTTTTCAGGGGAAATCGCTCTCCATTTCCATTGTTATTCGTTCGGTCAGCAGTAATATCAAGGAGGCAGAAGCTTTCAAGATTGGGCATATGAACAATTCTATTGCAGATTTAACCATTCTTCGAAGATTGTAGATTTCTAGCTTACCGAAAAAATCCACTGTAATGGTATCGGTTACATGGTTAAAGCCTCCCTTCGGCTGGATTAAAATTAATACTGATGGGGCGTCTCGGGGTGCTCTATGTATGTCAGTAGCAAGAGGGATTTTTCGTGATCACTGCGGTTTTGCTGTTGCTTCATTTGCAGCACCGCTTGGAGTTTGTTATGCTTTTGAGGCCGAGATTCAGGCTATTATTATTGCCATCAAACGAGCAACAACTATGACATATTCTTTCTTCTGGTTGGAATGCGATTCTGCTCTTGTGGTCCATCTCCTTCACAAGAGGAGTGCTGCTGTCCTTTGGAGATTGCGCAAGGATTGGGAACTATGCTTAGGCATTTTTAACAGGCTGAATATGCACGTAAGTCACATATTCAGGGAAGGTAATTTTGTAGTTGACTTTCTTTCAATTTTGGGTCTTAGGTTGCAGTCGACTTAATGGTGGGATTCTTACCCGAGACAAGCTCATGAAGCCATGGTGCATGATGCTATGAAAAGAGAAAATTTTAGATTTTGTTGATTTTCTTTTCAGTGGTTTTCTTTTCTGCCATTTTTGGTTGTATTGTTACATTGTATTCATTTTTATTTAATAATACGGATGAAAGTATCATATGATGTAGGTGCTAAAGAGGTGCTAGCCTAGCTAGGATGTACTTGGTGCACTGTCTGATGATCCTTTCTCCAATTTTATGAAAAAAAAAATTAGAATTATATTTTAACTAATTTAATTTAATTTAATTTTGTTAGAGATAAATAATCTAATTAAAATGGAAAACATACTTTCAATTATAATAGAATTATATTTTAATTAAACTAATTTTTATTAGATATAAAATAGAAGTTAAACTAATTAGAATAGAAAATATACTTTTAATTAAATTAAAATTTTTGTTAGAAATAAGATAGAAGTTAATCTAATTAAATTAGGAAACATACTTTCAATTAAATTAGAATTATATTTTAGTTAATTTAATTTTTATTAGAGATAAAATAGAAGTTAACCTAATTAAAATAGTAAATAGACTTTCAATCAAATTAAAATTATATTTTAATTAGTTTTATTTTATTTTTATTAGTAAATGACTAAATTATCCAAATTTTATATAATAATGAGTGAAGATTTTTTCCTCCCCCCAATACATTTTTATATTTATATTATATATATATATATATGAAAAAATTTTATGCAATGTTAATAATTTTGTTAATAAAAATTTCTAATGCATGAAAGATACGATATACTTGAAATATGGGGACTTAAATGTGTTTTGCCTATATCATTGCGCAAAATCCATATCGTATAATCTTGTAGTTTTTGTTTTCAAGTTTATTTTGTTTAATTTGTTAATTATTTAAGCCCTCAAAATCTAGTGAGCTATTTGATTAAACATTGGTCACTATTGGGGACACCAACGTAGATGAGAGAATTTTTAAATTCATAGAAAAATGTTGCAAGGGTTCATTAGATAAGCCATTCAAACTTTCTTGTATGGTGCATAAGCTCGATTTTACATAATCGTACACAAGGATTTAGCACCGCAATTGAACATTTAGAACATGATTTTTCAGTCACTTGATTAATAAATTATTACATCATGATCGGATTCTTCTTTGTTCTTAGCTTGCTTCTTGGAGCTCTCCATGTATTCCCCATATAGGTGAGATGCAAATCCCCAGAGGCACATAGCTAAGGCCATGCCCTTCTCAGCGTTGAAGACCTCATGCAAGAAAATTGCCGCAAAAATCTGTTGCACTGGAACTAGAAGAGATGACACGAAGCCCCCAAGAAGAGAGGTGGAGGCAAAGATCACACCAAGGCTTCCTATGATCAAGAACTGCATCACAATCGCTGATACCACTAGAATAGTATAGTACTTTGTCTGCCCGAGACCGAACTCCTCTGCCTCTTTTGATATAGCCTAAGCAGGTCGTAAGTTCACAAGAAGTTATTTGAAGTAAACAGTTAACATCAATGGTGCACATAACATAAAAAATAATCATATATCAGGAATGTCAATCACAATCATCCACCTGAAAGTCCTTGTTGATGATCATGGAGATGGTGCAAAATAGTGTGGCAAACATGGATATCAGAACTGAACTTGCATGACAAGATCAAAGGTGACGGGCATGCCAGCATTCATGTGAACGTACTCCACAGCAGGCATTATAAAGCCATGAAGAGCAGCAGCGGCAAGGGTCACGAAGAAACCCAGCACGTACTTTCCATTAGATTCCCTACTTGGCCTATCTCCATTCATGTGAAATCCAAGAATTACAGATCCAAAGGTCATCAAAACCACTGCATTTATCGAGTAATGCGTGAACTTATGCTTGACGACGACGTATGCGAAAAGTGCAGTGAAGGCTAGCTGAGTAGAACCCAGAAGAGAAGAGATTGAAACAGGTAGATAAGACGAACCATACGAGTATAGATAGCCATCAAGGCCAAGAAGCAAGCCTATAAAAGCACCCCAGCAACAAGCCATCTTGTGACTAGTAATCTACTAGTTCGAGCTCGACCTCGAGCTCTAGATGTTATATAAGATATGGAAATTGGGAGGACAAGGATGGGGAAGCCAGCGGTAAGTAACCAAGAAGTAAGCCACTTCCTCTTTCCTCCATGCAAGAAGTAGAGCCTGATAAGCAGTGGACCTCCAACTTGACCAACTGACATTAGAAGGCAGTTCAAGACTACTAGAAAAACCTTGACATGCTTGCTGTTTTCACGCCATTTTGGTTCACTGTTCTGTCCATGCTCTGCCTCCATGAGTTATGCTCCAAGCACTATCAGTGTTAGTGATGAATTGGGTAGGAAAATGATGCCTATATTCATCCAAAAACACCTTTAATGAATAAATTAAAGATATCAGAAGAAAGCAAGATGATGCCTGCTCCACTTAGCTAAAGAAGTGGCAATGCTGCTACCTATTGCAATTCTTTTAAGTAAACATTTTCGTGGGAATATAAATTGTTTGTGTTTGCTTTTGTCCTTGGGCCAAAATGACTGAAATTTGATGACATATTATAGATTATTTTATTTTTATCTGTTGATTAGATGAGCACTAAATAATATTTATGAGAAAATGTATAAATGCAGTGATAAAGAGAAGCATAATATAGATAATGGAATGGAAGTGGACAAACATTAGGATAAAAAAAGGTTTTGCAAAGGAAATGTCAAATGTCAGTGAAAAACACATTGGACAGCCTCTAAAGTTTCCACAAAAGACATGTTCCTAAAGACCATGAGTT
>CATIWK010156449.1:0-17955 GCA_949634005.1 Mallotus japonicus
ATATGTTAATTAATTTCTTTAATAATATATGATTTATTAAAAATCAAATATATCATTTAATGGACATGGGCTATAGCAATGGGTCAACTCTTGACCCAAAGCCCATTCCATCATAACAAATGGACTTTAACAATGCATATGGGCTTTGTCAATTAATTGGTTTAATTTCTAGCCCAAAACACTTTTGGGCTATTAACCCAATTAAATAAGAAACAAACATATATATATGCATTATTAATTTAATTTCTCAATTAATATCTAATATTAATTAAGCATAAATTAATAATGAAATCTTTCATTGAAATTAGATTTCACGATATGCTAGAATCATTGCATTCAGCATAAATCTAATTTCATCAATCTCAATTAATTGATTAAACTCTTTAATCAATAATTAGATTGATATAGTTAGAGATTTGTTAAAACCTTTTAGGTGTGACTTACTAGGCCCATGTCTAACTAGCAATGAGAACATAATGTCAACACTTGACATTATTTGAAACTCCTTTCAAGTCTAAATGTGAAAATCCTAATTGTTCACATTTAGTTTTCATAAGTTGTGAGTGACCCCTAGCATCGATATCACAACTACCCAATTAGATATGAATATATTTATTAATTCACACGAACCTTTTGGTCATAATTACCGTGCACTAAAATCCCTTCATTAGAAGATCTCGATATAGCCTAGAGTCAAGGATTAGTCAAACTCCAATAGTTATATCACTTAAACTCATCTCAAGTTCTATTCTTGATAAAATATAACAAATACTAGAAACTCTTTCCAATACTGAAACTCTTTCAGACTGTTATGTTTGTCCTGACCAGGAACTCATTCATCAAGAAAAGACTTAAATAATTCTGGATCTTATCCCGGTTCACTCCAGGTAATGAATTCCAGCTTGGTCGAACACTCATCCTTACATTTAACTAACTAGAGCCACCATACGCCATATACCCATGTGTGGTTAACACAATTATGTAAGCGGTAGCAAACTCTAACTCCTCAAAAGTGGATGACCGTGTCACCTCAAGTCAAAGGACTATATGCACCATTATGACCTAGATCATGATCGTTGACTATAAGTGAATATCCATGCGATCATTAATCTAATGTCACTGTTCGATCCACCCATCACATGAGTATCCACATGTCTATTTTGATATCTCATATCAAGTAGCATGAGACTCACTACCTCCCACTATTAGTATCACATACTAATCAAGGAAAATAAACAGAGGTGATAGTCTAATTAATATTACCCAAATATCAATTATACGACTATGAACTATTTTATAGCATATGTACTAAATAAACTTGTAACTCATATTATGAACTCTTGATAATAAATTTATTTAACATAATACTAAAGGGTAAATACTCAAGTAAATAAACATTTTATTTAAATGAATATCTTATTGCCGTTAGGGATAATTTACAATGTCATTTACATCTAGAATGGCACTAGGGCACATCTATGCTAACAATATTAAATCTATCTACTTGATTAAACATCGTTTATCACATTGAAAAATAAAATTACCATTTTGACATTTTTATTACATAGGTTGAGAAGCATAAAAAATATTCATATACGTATTTGTGTGGTATCATCCTGAGATTCAAATTTAAAACTCATCACCTCCAGTTAGGGCAATGCACCAATCGTCCGTACCCGAATTTTCAAATTGAAGAGAGGCAGCGGTTCAGCAAGATCGGGTGTGGGTGAGGCGGGTCGGTGGAGATGGGGAGAGAAACTCGGGTTTCAGTTGGCGGCTCGGTGGAGGGGTGTCAAAACTCGAACCCGCCCAATATCTGAATTTTTTTAATAATATATATATATATAATACACTAAACGTTGTCGTTTAAGTTGCCTATATATTCATCTTAAACTCTAATAACCCTAAACCTACTTCATTTCACTCTCACTCTCTCCTATATCGCAGCCGCCTCTCTCCCTTTCCTCTCTCGCTGCGCCTGCGCCTCCCATCTAACCCTAAATCCCTTCCTTCAAATCTCTTCATTCTAAGACAAAATCTTATCATTCTAACACCGAATCTATTAGTTATTTGCTTAAATCTCTTCATCTCAAGTGTTACTTGACACTATCTTCGATCTTTGATAGTGGACTGTACCAGACTAATCTGGTTTCAATTATGCTCCTTCTTGTCTATCATCGACATCGAGCATCGATCTTGAATTTCTTTTGATGTAACAAACTTTAAGGGGTGACAGATCACATAGATTCAAGATTTTTTTTGGTAAAAATTGAATTTTTGATTAATAATTGTTTGCATGTTTATTGATCTGTTGTGGTTTGGGATTTTTGTTAACTTTTTTTTGTCCTGATGTGGTTGCATGTTTATATTGAAAAAGTCTCTTTATAAGGTGGAAGCCCTAATTTTTGGGATCTGTTGATCGGTTGATGCCCTATGATTAAGTCACAAGCGACGGTGGAAGCTCTTGAATCTTAACTATTTGTTGTCGCCCCTTAAATCGATGGTATGATTTATTGATTTATGTGTTCTTTAGTTTTTTACTATATTATTAAAAATTTATATTAACACTGTGTGGATCGCAATGGATCTATAGTCTGTTATATTTGTGGACGGATGGATCTCAATGGATCTGTTGAATTTGTGTAAAGTTCTCGATCGATCTGTTCTATTTGTGTTGATTTAGGCAAAAAAATAGCATTTTTTAAAAAAATAATTTTTTTTATTAGTTATTTAGTGTAAAAATATATTAATTTTTTGTATAACTTATATGAATATTTCAGTTGTATATTAAATATTAGATTTTAATTTTTTTAATATCTATGTAAAAAATATATATATTTATATATTTTAAAATGCAAAAAAATTATAAATATAATAATAAATAATGGCTTATTTAAAAAATAAATTGTTTAATATAATTTTAATAAAAAATTATTTTTAAATTAATTTATTTAATATAATTTAATAATAATAAATTATTTTTTAAATAAAATAAATAAATTTATTTTAAGTTATTACTTTGTTATTACCATTTATATGTGTTGTTTTATATTTCTGTTGTGTTATCTTTTTTGTTTCGACTTCAATTTGCTTAAATTATGACTTCTTAATTGCTTTGTTATAACTTATGTGTCTTTCACTTTTGTAGATGGACACCCCCTCGGATGCCAGCAGCAGATCAACAGCTACTGGTGAACCTATGACTCCTAATAATGAAGTGGAAGCAACTCAAGTTTCCCAGGACTAGTCTGCTGCTCCTGATCAGCAGCAGTCAATTGCTTCATCAGAACAGCCTAGGGGAAATTAAAAAAAAGGAAGCAATATGAAACTAGATCAGCAGTTTGGGGACATTTTGAGCATGTAAGGGAGAAAGGTTTGTTGTTAAAAGGCAAATGCATTTATTGTGGTAAAGCTATTGGTGCTGAACCTAAAAAATATGGCACTTCATCACGTAGGAACCACATGCTTAACTGTACCAAAAACCCTCATGACATGAGAACACGACAATCACTTCTCACCTTTCAACCTGATTCTAATGTATCTGAACCTGATGTTGGAGTAATTGAGACTTGGAAATTTGACCAGGATTAATTAGGAAAGCCCTTACTAAAATGATTGCATCTGATGAGTTGCCTATTAGATTTATTAAGTCTGTTGGATTTCATCAGTTCATGAGTGTTGCATGCCCTCGTTTTAAAATGCCATCTAGGTGGTCTTTGACTAGGGATATCTTCAATATCTTTGTTGAAGAGAGGCTTAATTTGAAAAACTTTTTCAAAACAAACTGTCAAAGAGTCTGTCTTACAACAGATACATGGACTTCAAACCAAAGAATCAATTACATGTGCATAACTGCTCATTTTATTGATAACGAGTGGAAGCTCCATAAAAAAATTATTGCATTTGTGCCTGTGAGTTCACATAGGGGTGAGTACATTGCTAAGGCACTTGAGAAATCTTTGCTTGAATGGGGTTTGAAAAATGTTTTCACTGTTACTCTTGACAATGCTTCATGTAATGATATTGCCATGTCTTTTTTCAAAAAGAAATTAATGAGTTGGAAGGTTAGTGGGGTTAGAGTTAAATATGCTCATATGAGATGTGTTGCTCATGCTTTGAACTTAATTGTGCATAAAGGGTTAAAGGGTGAAAGGATTTAAATCTATCTATTAAAAGAATCAAGGAGGTTGTTAGATACATCAGGAACAGTCCATCTAGATTATAGAAATTTAAAGATTTTTGAGACTCAATTGGTATTGAATCTAAGACTGCTCTTTGCCTTGATGTTGCAACTAGGTGGAATTCCACCTATTTGATGTTGAAAGCTGCTTTAATTTATAAAAAAACTTTTGAAAAGTATGAAGAAAATGAGTCAAGTTTTCGGTCTGACCTAGGTGATGATATTCCTGAATACTCTGACTGGCAATGAGCCAAGCATCTGATTCAATTCTTAGAACAATTTTACAAATTGACACTGAGAATCTCTGGTTCTCAATATGTGACTACCAATACCTTTTTCACTGAAATAGCTGACCTGTTTTGCACACTCACTGATGCCAATCAATCTGAAGCTGTGTATTTGAGGTCTATAGGACTTAGCATGAAAACCAAATTTCACAAATACTGGGGGGATCCAGATAAAATGAACTATCTCATTTTCATTTCTTATGTTCTGGATCCAAGAGACAAATCAGAAGATCTGAAATTTGCTTTAAACACTGTTTATGGGGATTCAGTTGGACTTAGTTTATTCATTAATGTTAAAGATGCTCTTTATGAATTATTTGAGGATTATAAAACTGCACATGAAGCATCTTGTCCCTCAACCTCCAATGTTATAACTGGTGGAAGCCAAATTGTGACATCAACTGATGTCCAATCAAGTTCCAAACCCATTTTGGTGTTAAAAGCTCGATTTAAGCAATATAAATTGGAGAGTGGAATTGGTGGAAGCTAAAAAAAAAATGAACTTGATGCATACTTATCTGAGTCAGCATTGGAAGATTCAGATGAGGGGAAATTTAATCTGTTGAGGTGGTGGAAGCTCAATTCAGAGAGGTTCCCCGTTCTTTCAACTATGGCTCGAGATGTATTAGCCATCCCAATTTCTACAGTTGCATCTGAATCAGCTTTTAGCACCGGTGGACGAGTGCTTGATTCTTTCCGAAGTTGTTTAACACCAAAACTTGTTCAGGCCTTGATCTTGGTTCAAGATTGGCTTAAAAAGCCTCACCAACAACGCATTTAGTTGAAGAATCACTTGAAGAATTAAAAGCCTTTGAGAAAAGGATAAATTTTTTAACATTTTTCATATTATGTATTATTTTTTTCTTCCTTTCTTATGGTTTTTTTTTCTGATTTTTTGAAACAGATCTCCCTCCATTGGGTGTTGGTCCTGCCCTACCTGTCTAAGCAGAATTTTGCTACCTATTTTGTTGGAAGCTCTGCCTTAATTGTCTAAGTCACTAAGTCCCTACTCCCTAAGAAGAATATTGCTAACCCTTAACACTCAGTAACACTTTCTGAACTTATTTTCACTTTCTATTGCTTTGAGCTAGTGCTGGTTACTTGTTAGCTGCTTGATTGCTTGTTGGTTGCTTATTAGTTGCTTGCTGCCTTGCTGGTTATTTGTTGGTTGTCTGTTGGTTGCTTACTGATTGTTGGTTTGGTGGTCTTTCTGTTGCTTGTGGGGATTATAATCATATTAGCTAATGTTTACTTAACATTTTTTGCCATCCATTTATTGCCATCAAATGCTTCTTTAGTCTGCAACACCCGTTGTGCCTTATTTGTGTTGCAACATCAATATCCTTCCAACAGATGCCAAGTTTATGTTTTTCTAAAATATAAACCTCAAGTGGCTGTTGTGTATTGAATCTAGTGTTGCAATTCACTAATTTGGTGCTTGTGTTAGTTGCAGTCTTTAATCTTATTCATTATATGAGGTGATGATGAAGCTTCCACCAAATTATCTGACAATTGGTTTAATGCACTGCTGTGTGTTTCTTAGGAAGCAAATGGTTTGCAGTTTGTTGCCAAAAATTGAGCATGCATTAATCCAATGACATGACAATTTTGATTCTGAGCCTCACTTGTTTGTTGTTAATTATTTGTTAGTTATTGTTTTTTTTCTACTTTAGTTGATCTGCTCTTTTTAATTTTGCAGGGTGTACTACTTGTATGAATGTGTGAATCTGTGAATACAAAGAAAGATTGCAGTCTACCTTTATTTTGGCTTGTGCAGACTCCTCATAAAAAATCACCAAATTATGATTTTATTTTGCTATTAGTGTATATTTTTTGTAAATGGCAGACATAGAAATATAGAATAGCTTGTATATTTTGCACGGGGCAAAGAATGATTTGTATAATTAGGTTGGAATCATTTTTATTTTGTTTTTGGGCCAAAGGCCTTATAAATACATTTTGTAATTAAAAGGGTTGGACCTTATATTTTGTAATGGGCTCAACCCAATTTATTAAGAACTTTTAATTTTTAAGGCCCAAGTGCCCAACTCGTGTTCATTATCCGACTACACCCGAATAATTTTGGTTTTCCGACCCACAAATATTCATTCATTGCTAGTTGCGGTTTAGTGCCCATTGTTACCCAACCCGAACCCGCGCGGTTTTCATGTCTACACTTCCGAACCCGCCCGACCCGCCCGATGCACACCCCTACCTCCAGTTTGTAATGGTAAAAATAAATAAATAAATAAATAAATAAAGGTTTGTTCTAATAAATTAATAATGCAAGAATTCAAATTTAAATACTTTATAATATAAAATTAATTATTGGAGTACTTTCGTTTTCAAAAAAAAAATATTAGATTACTTTGTAGCATTTTGTATGAATTTTTTTTTTTTTTTTTTGCTAAATTTTTTATGAACATTTCAAACTAACAAAATAATAATAATTGGATGTTGAAGGGGTGGGGGCAAGGAAATGAAATAGATGGGCCAAACCCATGATGAAATGCATACCATTCATAGAGGACATATAATTGAAATGTTGAAAGATTATTGAAAGCACATTTGACCATCTACTACTTTCGGTGTTAGATTGAATGTTTTTCTTGCAAAAATCACAGCCATTTGATCAATTTATAGAACACTTTTGGATTAGACACAAAGATACACATATATATATTTGTGGGTCCAACTCAATTATCTCTAGCTTTGAAGACAAAATTTCATCACTAGACATCCAATTAAAGAAGCAACTTATAGTCAATGGATCTTTGTCTAATTCTGTTGAGCTAAGCATGCTTAACATTTTGCCCCACAAATTTGGAACAGTATTTTTAATTCTTTTTGCCTCTTCTTATGCTTGTGCTTATACTTACTCCTCATTCTCCTTTTTTTTTTTTACACAATTTTTATCTTTTTAACATGCTTTAGGGTCCATTTAGTTGGTGGGAATTAACAAAAAGTTATGGGCACTAGCATAAGTGATTTAGTTTTGGCTTAAAATCATGGTTGATGCTTCTTTCCAAAGCCAAAAGAATGTACATATATCATGCTTGCTTGTTTGACCCATTACCCTTGAGTCAATGGCAAATTGCAAAATTGAGAATAATTAAATAAATTTGAAGAAAAAATATTTAAAATTGTAGCATAATGTCACCTTGCCACATCATGATGAAATGAATTATATTAGATTAAATAAGAATACTCTTGAATCATAATACATCTTCATACAATTGCCTTACGCATCAATTATGAGATGATACATATCATATGAATTGAATTTTTTTAATAAAGGTATAATATATTTATAGCTCTTTTTATTTGTCACTTTTTGTCAGTTTGGTACCTCAACTTATAGTTTTACCATTTTAATACATGAACTTGCCTAAAATATAATTTTAAAACCCCTATCAACACACTTATCATAAAATATTAAATCAACATGTGTCAAACATTGAAAATTTAACTGACCAAAAACTACAAATAGAGGTGTCAAATTAACAAAAAGTGACAAGTATAAGGGGTGACGGACGTATTATGTTATCATATTAATATATTTTAGACAATTTTAAATAATAAAATACAAAACTGTAAATTGAATAATCAAACTGACAAATTATATCAATTACAGCAGATATATTATGCTTTTAACAAATTTGTAGTGGCAAAAAGAAAGTCAAATTAAGGTGAGGAGGGAGACATACAATCACATGCAAAGCTTCAATTGGAAACAAGTTTATTAGTATTTTAATATCACTAAAATCTTTAATTAAACATTATTCAAAACACAATTAAACAAAGCTAGCCTAGAGAACAATTTTTCTTTAACAAGGCTATAAAAAAAAGGGTGTGCGTGCCCTAGCCAAAGTGCGGAAACCAAAAAACTATATACATATACATTGAAAATGTAACCAAGTGACAAACCCACATACCACAATAATATATGCCACTTCAAGCATGTGAACTAATCTTTTGTATACCCACCATATAAACTAATCATGAAAAAACAGAGTGGAAAATATAATTACTGTGTACTGGAGCTGGTTGTAAAGTGTGGCATGTTTGAATTTGGACAAAAAAGAAATTCTAAAGCAAATTGAAGGTGTGACTTAGGGTAATTGAAGTACAAAATGCACATTAACAAAGGGTGAAAAAAGAAAAGGCCAAGAAGGTATCAATTAGACCCATGAAACCAAAATAAGCCGAGTTATGACCAGAAACACTGACTAGAATGTTGGCCTGAGCAAAGCAAGAAGAGCCCATCAAAATTAATCATACATAAAGCTTTGCTAAAACTAGACAATCTGCAATCCATGTGATGGTGCAGGTCTCCCACCACCACATTCACTATACCAAAACCACTACAAACTCTTCTTCAAAGTAGGTAAAAGCGCATTTTTATTAAATGCATTCCAGTTTCACGACTCACAAAAAGTTCCCCACCACTTAATTTTTTTTGTTAAAAAAAAAAAAAAAAAGCCCAAAGCAGACAAAATTCCACAGTACCTGAGAGAAAAAATAAATAAATAAAAGAAAGATAAGAGAGTTGAGAAAAGAGTGATTGCACTAACTTGATTGTTACAATACACCATTAAGATGGGATGGACAATTGAAATAAGCTTGCACTATTTCTTGTTTGAATTGATTTATACACTGTTGATTTTTGAGAGGAAGTACTATAGAGATATTTATATATAATAAAATTTAAGTGAGAAAAAGGGGCAAAGAAGAAAGGTGAAGAACAAAAACAAGAACATAAAACCAAAAAAAAGAAAAAACCCTCCAAAAATCAGTAAAATACAACTGCTAAACTGGAAGCCTGAAATAACCCCATATGAGAAAAATAGTATTAGCCCACACCTCAATGGATAATACCAAAAAAGATCAATCTTCAATTAACCTAAACATACCTTGATTTTTTTTTTCACCTTCATAATCAATTAAAAGAGAGCTTCAATAATCAGGCATAAGTTGACTAATCTTGCCTTCTTCAAGAGCCATCTTCTGTTCAGTAATCTTCAACCAAATACAAACACCAGTAAAACTGAGCACTAAACTAGCAAACCCACTTCCTAAACCAATCCCAACAATGGCCAAAACAGATAAACCTTTGCTCTTCATTGGAGGTAAAGGGTACCCATAAAGATCTTTATTTCCTAGAAAAGAACTTGCATTGAATCTTGGCAAATTCCCACTTCTGTTCCCTAATGAAGCAGGGATTGGCCCTGACAACTTGTTGTTGCTAACATCAAAAGCTGACAGCCTTACTAAAAGACCCAACTGCTGTGGTATTTGACCAGAAAGAAAATTATCATGAAAATCAATCACATTTAAATAAGCACAGAATGCAACCTGTCCAGGGATCTCTCCTTCTAATCTATTAGAAGACAGATTAAGCACAGCAAGATTGACCAAGTACTGTAAATCTGCTGGAATAGGACCAGTAAGAGAGTTGGAAGAAAGGTCTAAAGTTTGAAGATTGGTACAGTTTGATATATAAGGAGAAATAGAGCCTTGAAGAGAAAGATTGGTAAGAGAAAGCTTATAGATTCGACCATTGTTGCAAGTAGCACCAGAAAGATAAGAGTTGAAACCAGAGCACGGGTTTGCAAAATTTGGTTTAGTCCAGTTTTGAAGAGAATTTGTTGGGTCTTTTAAAGATTGACTTAAATGGGTTAAACATGCTTCGTCATTTGGATCTGACGTTGTAAGAGTAGCCAAGAAGCATAACAAGATTAAAACAAACAGAGAACAAACACCCATTTAACAGGAAAAACCCAAAAAAAAATGAAAAACCAAGAAAAAAGGTTGTCAATTCTTGAGTTCAAAAGCAAAGAGATACAAAGAGTGGGTGATGCTGTGTTTATCTTGGTTCATTAATCCCACCACAAAAGTAAAGCAACTTGCAATCGAGAAAGAAGCAAGTCAAAATACAAATATACAAATACAAGAAAAAGAAAAGGAAAAAAGAAGAGAAGAGGCTCTATTTATTCTTGTTCTTGATTCTTGAATTGAACTTGCTTTTTTTTAAAATATGTATATATATAAGGTGGGGTCTTAAAAATGAATTCTTGAAAATGGTTTTGGGTGTGAGGAAAGGACAAGAAAGAAAGAGGGAAAGAAGAAGGAGAAGAAAGGGGAGCGAGTTTGGTGAAAATGAAAGTAAAGAAAAACACAAATTGAGAGAGAAGCAGGGGAGTGACTTGGTGTAGTGTGGGGTAGTGAGCTGCACGTATGTGGCGCAAGATAGGGACAACACAGAATAGAAGAA
This sequence comes from Mallotus japonicus, assembly GCA_949634005.1. Lineage (NCBI taxonomy): Eukaryota > Viridiplantae > Streptophyta > Magnoliopsida > Malpighiales > Euphorbiaceae > Mallotus > Mallotus japonicus. The sequence goes on from CATIWK010156449.1 coordinate 10,742, forward strand.
AGGAAGCCAAGGGGATGCCAAGGTAATTTTGAGCGTGACTTACGTATTCATACGCTCTATATCTGTATATTTCTCTTAAGGGAAAACGTACATTTAAGCCCTTTATGTTTGATCCAAGATCCAAATAGGCCCTTAAAAATTTTTCTAGCTTAAATCCACTCTTAACATTTGTGGAAAAAAAATTAGATCAAATTAACACAATCTTGATTGTTCAAAAAAAAAAATTAACACAATCTTGAGTTTGTGACTTTTTTTTTATATAATAATAGAATTCTTTCATTAATAGAGAGTACGGATACAATAAGTATTGAAGGCCAAAATTACATACAACTCAATCTTAAGTTTGTGACTTAACACCATTTAAGAAGAGTTAGATTACTACAAGTGGAACCCATGAAACCATAGATTTATTTATTTTTTTTCATTCTTTTTTATGCCTCTTCATCTCTTTGTTCCTCCAATTTCAAATTTTTTTCTTATACGATAACAAAGTTTTATTTTTACTTTTCTTTTTCTTACATAAAAACATTGAAATTTAAAAATAAAATAACTTTGAAACGCATTTGTAGAAAACGAAGAAAGAGTGCGGTGCAGCCGCTATAGGAGGAGTTTTTAGAGATGTGTACTATGCGCTGAATGAGCTTGATCTTTTTTTTTTTTTTTTTTTTGGGAAGATATGAGCTTGATCTATTTATCGAAAAAATGATCATTCTTCTCCTCCATTCCTCCACCAGTCTCAGCTCTCTAATCTCACCCTCGCATTCTTATCACTTGCTAAATAAATAGTTATTTAACTATGTAATGCATTCCGAATAACCAACAATTCCATATTAATATTTATAATTATATTTGTAAAATATTAATATTATTGTATTAAATATGTTTTAATTAATTAATTATATTTGTAGCATTATAATTATTTATATATGTGAATTAATAATGTATGGAATGTAGTATATAAAAAAATATATATTTTAAAAAAAGCAATAGTTTTTTTTTTTCAGATTCTTCCCGAAAACTTGAAAATACAACAGCAATTCTAATACAATCACAATTAATTAACATTTAACTATTAAGTGTCTATAACTACAAACAGTAACTGTAAAAAAAATAATAAACAACAACGACTAATTATTAAATTAAGGGTAAATTACTATTTACCTCCTGTGTTTTGGCCTAATATACTATTTCATCCCTGACATTTGAAAAAATATTAATTCATCCATGACATTTGCAAATTCGTATACAATTTCATCATTGACAAAGGACTAATGAGTGTTAACTGTTGTAAATGTCAGAGATAAATAAGTATTTTTTCAAATGTTATGAATGAAATGGTGTATTAGGTCAAAACACAAGGGGCAAATAGCAATTTACCCTTAAATTAATATTATTATAATTATTAATATATATGTCCGAGTGAAGTAGGAAGGATAAAAATATACTCTCTCTGTTCCTAAATAATTGTCATTTTAGAAGTTTAATTTTGTTTCTAAATAATTGTCCTTTTAAGTTACCAATGCATTTTAACTACTTTTTTTTCTTATTTCACCCTTAATTAATATAGGAGAATTAATTGAATAGATATCTACTTATTTTGAGACTCTATATAAAACTAATAATTAATTAACGGATAGTCTAATATTTTATACATATATTAAATATATTCCTTAATCTATATAAAGAATCCTTAAACAACAATTATTTAGAGACAAAGGGAGGGAGTAAAATTTTTAATTAAATATTTTCATTAAAATTTAAACCTGAAACATTTTGAGTGGTAGAATTTCAGCCTAAACCATTTTGGTCTATGGCTTATAAAAGAAAAAGAGGGTGGGGGAAATGGTAATGTGGCGACAGGGGGAATTAGATTGATGCTTTCAAGGAAAGGGAAAGAGGAGTGAAAGAGTAAGTGATGTTATTAATTATTAAAGATTTTTCCGATATTTCCGTGACGAGGAATGAATATTGTAAAATCTGCTCCCTTTTTATTAAATGCTCTCACTTCTTTTGCATTGGACTCACTCTTCTCCTCTCATCTCCATAAAAAAAAAATAAAAACTTTATCTCTTCTTAATTTATCATCATATTATTCTCTCTTTCTCTTTTATTATTATTATTATTATTATAACAACAGTAATAATAAGCAATATCCACAAATGGAATCACAATTACTAAAAAAATAATAATTAATTCTAATGGTTAATCCATTAAATAGTGTTTAAAGTTCAATCAAGTTGCAACTCTATAATATTATAAGTAATGGAAGCATTCAACTATCATACCGATATCTTTGAAATTTATTTGATTTATTTTACCTTTAGAGAAAAAAAATACAAATAAGATATCCATTTTATATCCTTAACATATTATGATTTTAAAATATAATAACTAATATTTTGGCCTAAATGGTAAAAACATTAGATTCCTTAAATATGGTTTTGGATTAGAATTTTATATCTAGAAAAATATGTGCTGAAAAAACTTTACTACTATTATTGGTCCATCTAATTTGAACTCCAAATTAATTAGAGCTCTTATAACTATTAAATACGGGAACATCATATACAATGTATATGCATAATGTGAAAAGTTTTTTGCACATTTTTGTAGTTTTCTCAAACAAAATAAATAAATAAATTATATATATAAATTTAATATACCATTTTACATTTTAAAATGTAATTGTCTATAACTTATAATATTTACAAAACAATAATTATAAAGTAAAATACAAATTTATGATAGATAATATATAATAATTTTTTGAGCCAAATTCACCGAAGATGATGTAATTATGCTTTTGACATTTGTTAGTTGCTAATGGTTTCCTCTAATGGTCAAATTAATTCAAAAATGTCTCTGTTGTTTTCCACTAAATTCGTTCTTAGCTGAGTTTGTGGACTTGAAGCTTGTGCTAAAGTTTGTTCTTAGTCTAATTACATTACCAAACTATGGAAATGAGATGTGCCTAATCATTAGAACAAATACAATCAAAAAAATTCCACAAATAAAAAAAACAAAGTGATTGTTGATTTTTCTTTATTTCATATTTTCGGCATTCAATGGTTATAATAATTCGAATCGGATAAACTTATAAAAAGGTAAAATTCTTTCAATATTTGTTTTCTTTGAACGTAAAATTCGTATTTAATATTTTATTTAAAAAAATTTAAATTTTTTATCATTTGAATCAACAAATACTTGTAATGAATCGATATTTTAACTAACCGATAAAATTAACAAAAAACATTTACTAAAAAAGGAAATTTCTCAAAAACGAGTAATAATTATAAAATTATAGGATTAGTGGCATTCTTGTGTGGATCCAAGAAATGGCATTTGTGTAGTGTAGGGCAGAGAAGCAGCGTTGGATCAGTGTCACATGTCTGGCAGAGTCGTGCACAGAAATCACTCATCACAAAAAAATAAATAAAAAAAAAATAAAAAAACCTTTTCTGGGTTGTCACTATAATGCTAAATCATTCATGTTTTTCATCTTCCACCTTAATACCTTATGTTTTAATTTTTATGCCTAATTTGATTAGACCACATAAGGCGTGCTTAATAAAGTCATTTTCCTAGTCTTAGTCATCATATCTTTTAGATTACATTCTATAATCTTCTGCCCGCAATTTTTTTTTAATTCGTTTGATGTTATACGATAGTTATAAAGACTTTAATTATTTTGGAATTTGAATTGAAGTAAAAATTTTGTAGCATTTATTCTTTTTATATATAAGATTCAAATTTAAAATTTTACTTAAAATTAAAAGAATTCAAGTTACTTACCATTTGAATTAACATATATTAGTTTAGGATTTTTACTTTACATGTAATTAATATATCTTTAAAAAATAAAACTAATGAGAATCTATACATTATACAAATATAGAAGAATAGCTATAAATAGATTGATAGGTAGATATATTATTTTATTTTATTAATTATTATACATATTTTACATTTATTGGAGATTCTATGATTACTTTATTTTTGAGATACTTTATTTTTATTTTACTTTTATTATCATATGATAAGATTACTTTTTATCATCTAAAGGTAATAATTGAGAAAGTGAATTTTACTTTGTACAAAATAAAGTAACCATAATATGCATACATTTATATAATAAATAATTTTGATATGCTTTTTTATCTTAAATTTATTTTTATATACTTGATGGCAATAAATGTAGAAAACTAATCCTACAATTTGGACAAAAATAATATCATGATGTTCACATTAAGTGCCAAATTTGTGTTGGTAAAAAGAAGTAAAGACAAATGAAATTTTGCAAAATGTCAAACAACGAAAAAGGAAGGGAATTTAGTTCAAAAAAAAAAAAAGGAAGGGAATTAGAAAGATGAAAAATATCTAAGAACACTGTTGTTGGTGGGTTTTGTCCTAATTATTCCAATTGTTTTTTTTTTTTTTTTTTTTTGTGGGTATGGGTCAAAACAAGAGATCTATTAATTTGACAGAAAGTTTTCATCTAGGAAGACAAAAATACTTTCCTTTTTATTAAGGAAATATATATATATATATATAAAATAAAAAATAAAAGGTTTTAGATCCCATATCGCTAACTTAGAGCATGTGTATAACATATATATATTCCGCGTCTAATAAAATTGTCATATTTTGTTAGATGGCGTGTGGTGTCACTGTGCTATGTGTGTATTTTAGGTTATTAAATTCTAAAAAAAAAAAAGTTATTATGCAATTTCATGACCATAGATCATTTTTCTAGTACAAATCATGATAAAAAAATAATAATAATAATTAGGCCTCTCTACGGAGATGATATCTACTATAATTCAGGCTCCATTAGTTTTTGTAATTTTTTTGAGATTTTTTGATGTTTAGTTAGTTTAAAAAATTAATCAATAGAAAAATATTTTAATGACTAATTAAAAAAGTAACTTATCTTTAAAAAATAAAAATAAAAATTATTTCAAATATCTTTAATATTATCTAAAATAAATATAAATGTCGCTTAAATAAATTAAATATTTTAAAATATTATTTTCAATAAAAATAATAAATATTTTTAATGATAAGCATCCAATATTAAAATAAATTCGTTCTGGCGATATTTTATATTTTTCAAAAATAACAAATATTTCTTGAAAACAAAATATTCTTTTTTCTCACTAGCTTAATTAATGATAAAAGACAAATGATTTTGCTCAAGTGAAAAGTAAAAATTTTAAAAAATGGAGAATTATCAAGATCTTTAAGCTTTATTCTGAGATATTTATTCGAACATTAAATTATTATTATTATTTTTTTAAAAAAAAGATTTACTGTTAATAAATTATTATTATTATTATATTCATAAAAAGTGTAAAGTTTTAATATGCAACTTACGCAACATAAGATAATTATTTTTATAACCAATGTGGGTGAGGAAGTGTCAACAATTCCCTCAACACATAAATAAAATTATCAAAACCATAGAGTTTTTCCATTTACTTTAATTGATATTCTCAAGTGATGGACTTTTTTATTGTATCTTTTTTCACTTAATATAATGTAGTCTTGTTTCCATGCTAGCTTAGTCAAACATAACTTGTATTACAATAATATTGGTATACTTGATCAAATATTGAACTATATAATTTAAACAGCACAATGGAGTTGAAATTATTGGTAAAAATGATTTTGTAATTGTCCTTTAAAAATTTCATTGATGGACTGCATGATAGAGGCGGTCATCCTTTCAATATTCACCATAAAGATAATAATATTATGGTGGATATTCATCATGAAACTTGAACTTGACTTTCATAATTCTCTTTACAATTTTTAAAAGTGAAAATATCAGTTAAACCAAATATATAATACTTTTAGATTGACAAGTATAACAAACACACATAATTGCTAAAAAACAATTCTTTTTTGAAGGCATTATAGGAGTCATTGTCACTAATAAGAAGTGCTACCAACTTATATAAATGTAAAAAGGAAAAAAGAAGACAAAAACATATTCTTGTATGGTGAATTGCTAAAGAAACTGAGTTTGGGCTTCACTTTCACTCAGTGGTCCAGCCTCCAAGAGAGCTTGAAACTAAGTTCCATGGCTGAAGTAACAAGAGACAGGACATGAGTGCCAACAAACCAACACATTGTTGGGGCTGTATTCATCCCTTAGAAAGGGCATTTTCTATTCCCAGACCAGACTATGTCAAACTTAGTGGTCCACAAAATGGTACTAAAGGGGCCCATTAAAATATTTTTTTATTAATTTTCTTGTCACAAATTAAGGCCTTAACCCTAGAATTTTGAGGCCATTTGCTTTTTATAGCTTCTCCACCTTTCAAATTTGCAGCCCAATTTTTGTCCCTGAAGACAGCATAATATACCATCATCTCCATGGTTGATAGCTTCTTTGGTCCAAATTCTAGTCAATTCAATCCAAAGTTTTAGTGGGTACATGCTTGACAATTTTATATTGCATTTTTTTTTCTTTTTATCAGATAGATAGGGATAGATGGGACTTTTTTTTTTTTTGAAATATGTTTGACACAAGACTTACTGTTATGTTCATGTTTATTGACCTTTACTAGTGGAAAGTTTGAGAGGCGTAGCTTGTAAAATTAATGCGTTATCTATTTGCTTTTGTACTTATTTATAATAGTTTAAGAAATGAGTTGTGTGGTTCCAACCTTTTAGATTGAGATCTTTATCACGATCTTTATTAAATTATTAATTTTATATTCCTTATAATAACAATCCAGCCCATCTATCTTTTTTTTTTTGATAAATTACGATTTGCCCCCTTGTTTTGGTCCAATACACTACTTCGTCCCCAACATTTGAAAAAATACTTATTTATCCCTGACATTTGCTTTTTTTATCACTCATTAGTTCTTCTGTAGGGATGAAATAGTACACAAAAAAGCAAATGTCGGGGATGAATAAGTATTTTTTCAAATATCATAGACGAAGTAGTGTATTGGATCAAAACACAGGGGACAAATCATAATTTACCCTTTTTTTTTTCTAACTAAAATAAATTGCATTTAAACAAAGGAAAAACCCATTAAACAAAAGTAAGAAGACCAGTGAAAAAAAAAAAAGCCTAAAAGTTCAATTAAATACAAAGAAGATTTAAAATAAAGAAAATAAACAGTAAAAGAAGTTCCTATAACTCCGAGCACCTGTATGCCCATTAGTCTACACAAGAAGAGTACTGGAAAATTTACAAG
>CATIWK010156476.1:0-11655 GCA_949634005.1 Mallotus japonicus
TAACTCTTAGAATAAATTACATTGCTTCATCTTGATGGACCTCCCACTTGAACTCTTCAAGCTTCCCATCATAAACACTTGAACTCTTCAAGCTCCTTATCACAACTCTTATGACATACAATGAATCCTAGGCATTCCAAGGTGAATATTACATCATAGTTCTATGCAATTAACACTTAATTACATACTTAATAATAAAAATGATTATTATTACAAAACCAAGGATGTAATCTAATACCATGATCATTCCATGCATGCTCAACAAGCATAAGGGAGGTAAAATGCAATTATTGCATGTAAGGGTTGAAGTTAAGAGATCGTTAGAGCATGCTTTGGTATTTTGATCATAACATCCTCTACGGAAGTCAGAATGAGTTGATTCAAAAAGCAATGGAAAGCTAAGAGAAAGAGCTACAACTCTCTTTTTTGCTCTTATGCCTAGTTTGCACATAGGTGCCTAGTCGGCACAGAGACTTCTGGTGCCGACTCAACCCTGAGTCGGCACAGTAGTGCTGAGTCAGCACTAGTTCTACATAGAACTAGTTGCCCACAAAAACACATATGCACCAATTTTCAACCCTTTTAGTCACAACGCTTACAACTAACATCAAAATTAGTATGTGAAAAATGCAAAAAGGTGCTCTGATACCACTGTTAGGAATCAGTTATCCAACTTAGATGTCAAAACCTAAGTTAGGGAAATTTCAAAAATTTGCCAACATAACCCTTGAACTTAATCAAGCATTCCAATCTTAAGGACCCAATTCACATTCTAACACATAACTAATCAACAAGGCATCAAATAAACAACTTAGGAATTCTAAGGTTTAAGAAAACTTACCAATTTCCATGTTTAATGAAAAACCACATTTAATCTACTAGTTTGGAATCTCCATCATATTGATTCATCCAATGAATCAACCTCTTCAAGCTCCCCAAGTGTGAAGCCTTTAGCTTGAAACACCAAGCTATCCAAATCTCTTGCCTTGCCTTGATCAATTGAAGCTTGATTCCTCTCCTTGATGACCACTCAAGCTCACTCAATTTTATCTCTACAAGGACTTGTGTGTTATGAACACTTAAGGCTTAAGTATATATATATTGAGTATATATATTTATTGCTTCCTCAAATGCTTTATACATTTTTTTTTTGCTCCACCAAACCAATAAATATATGCCTTTTACTTTATTATCTTATTGGTTGGAGATAAAGTGTAGAGAATCATTGACCCCACCACTAAACCATTTGTAATCTTTAATTAACAATATATTAAGCCACTAGAGTCCAAATGAAATAGATGTAGAGATTATCAACTCTTGACATTCTCTACACAATCTAGTGCTTACACATGTTAATTAATTTTCACATAATCATTTGATTTAATAAATCAAACAATATATGTAAATGGACTTGGGCTATACCAATTGAATTAACTCTTAATTCAAAAACCCAATCCATATACAAATGGACTTAATTTATATTTGGGCCAACTCTTGACTCATAAATCCATTCCAAATGGGCTTGTATGCATTAAGTGGACTTGGTGGGTTACTTGATTTATTCCAAAGTCCAAAACTGTTTTGGGCTTAAGGCCACAACTCTTGGGCCTAAATCCAAGTAATCAAGAAACATATATATATACACATTATTAATTTAATATCTTAATTAATATCCAATATTAATTAAAGATAAATTAATAATTAAACCTTTGATTGAAATTAGATATTATGATATGCTAGCATCATGCTCCAAGCAATATCCAATTTCATTAATCTCAATTACTTGATTAAACTCTTTAATCAATAATTAGATTAATATAAAGAGATTTGGAAAATACTTGTAGGTGTGACTTACTAGGTTCATGTCTAATTGGCAATGAGAAGATAATATCAATTCTTGATATTATTTGAAACTCTTTCAATCTAAATGTGAAAATCCCAATTTACACATTTAGTTCTCATAAGTTGTGAGTGACCTCTAGCATCGATATCACAACTACCCGCTTAAATATGAAAGTATAAAGTTAATACACACGAACCCTTTGGTCATAATTACCGTGCACTAAAATCCCTTCATTAAAAGATCCCGACATAGCCTAGAGTCAAGGAATAGTCAAACTCTAATAGCTACATCCCATAACCTTATCTCAAGTACATTCTCTTGATTAAAATATAACAAACACTAGAAACTCTTTCTAGCGCTGAAATGTTTGTCCTGGCCAGGAACTCTATCATCAAGAAAAGACTTAGATAGGATAGGACCTTATCCCGGTTCACTCCAGGCAATGAATCCCTTCTTGGTCGATCACTCATCCCTACACTTGACCAACTAGAGCCACCACATACCATATACCCATGTGTGATTAACACAAGTATGTAAGCAGTAAAAAACTCTAACCACTCAAATGTGGATGACCGTGTCACCTCAGGTCAAAGGACTATATGCACAATTATGACCTAGATTATAATCGTTGACTTTAAGTGAAAATCCATGCGATCACATATCTAGTGTCACGTTCGATCCACCCATCATACGAGTATCCACATGTCTATTCTGATATCTCATATCAAGTAGCATGAGACTCACTACCTCCCACTATTAGTATCTTATACTAATCAAGGAAATAGACAGAGGTGATAGTCTAATTAATATTATCCAAATATTAATTATACGACTATGAACATTTTATAGCATATGTACTAAATAAGTTTGTTCTCATATTATCAACACTTGATAATAAACATATTTGACATAATGCTAATGGATTAATATTCAATTAAATAAACACTTTAAATAATAGAATATCTTTATTGCCATAGGGATAATTTACAATGTTATATTACATCATGAAAATGGCACTAGGGCTCATTTATACTAACATCTTGTGGGTTTACGAAGTAAATATTAATTTGTTCAACTGTATGCCCTTCTTCAGCTTCTGAAAAATTGCATCCCATGCCTTTGTCATGTGACAGAAAGATAGTAAAATTTCCAATATCTTTAATTTTCTTTCAATGTTGTTCGTTAAAATGGAATCTAAATATCATGAAATCAAGTACTTCTCTAAATAGAGTGTACATTTTAAGCACTAGTAAGAATTCACCACAGTATTCAATAAGAAAAGTATGACATCTAGATGCAAATGGATGATCAGCGAGCGATAGGTTCTCAATGGCCAAGAGTGTGAAGTTGATTTTTTGTTAACTTAGAAAAGTAATAATGTTAAATAATCACTTGTTAGACAATACAAGTTCCCTTACACCATAGCAAATGACTCTATAGAACTACCCTATCTGACCCGTTGCAGGCCAGATTTGAGCCCAAATTCAACTATTTAAAGTTTCATTTTGGGCTTTAAAGTTTTATGTCCATTTTTTTTATAATTTTTGAATTGTGTTTGGCCTTTTGGTCTTTTTCTTTTTTTTTTTGTCATCGGCACTATTTATTCTTCATGTTCTATTTGAGAAACGCTTTTTGATCATTTTTAATAAAACTCTATTTTCCAAATGTCATTATTCTTCTTTGAATCAACGAAATTTGTTGCCTATTATTCTGGTATTCATTTAAATCAAAAGATTAGTAGAATATTGTGTTTTGAAATTTGTGTGCAAACTAACATAACTCAATAGTTATCCTTTTAATTATAAGCTTTTACTACGTCAATTCTATAAAAATGTTAGCTCAATATCCAACCAAATCTAACAGATTTTAGATTCCAGTGCATGAATTAGATTTTGAATTTAGATTTTTTTAACTAATAAAAGTGCATAGATTGAAGATAAATTATGCACAAACTTTTTTTACCAAACTAAAAATTAATGTAAGAATTATATATAAATTCGACATTGTAACTACAAATTTGTAAACTTTAAACCCAAAATGAAAACATAAATAAACATTAATTATCCATGACAAACTAATAAAAATAGCATTACTTATATATCACATCACAATCTAACAAACTACAAATTTGTAAACTTTAAAATGAAAAAGAAAACATAAATAAAAATTAATTATCTATGACAAACTAATAATAATAGCATTATATATTATATCATATCATAATCAATTAAAGCATGCTCTGTTGAGCTGCATCAGGGCAAGGTAAAACATAGGGCTCAGAGTCTTCTTTTGGGTTTAACATTCTCAAGTATGTGTCTTGTAGGTTTACGAAGTGGATTTTATTTTGTTCAACTGTATGCCCTTCTTCAACTTCTAAAAGATTACATCTGATGCTTTTATCATATGACAGAAAGATAGCTGAATTTCCAATAGCTTTAATTTTCTTCCATTGTTGTTCATTAAAATGGAATCTAAATATCATGAAATCAATTACTTCTCCAAATGGTGTACATTTTAAGCACTAATAAGAGTTCACCACAATATTCAACATGAAAAGTACGACATCTAGATGCAAATAGATGATCAGCGATCGTTGGGCTCTCAACGGCCAAAGGTATGAAGTTGATTTTTTGTGAACTTAGAAAAGTAATAATATTAAAGAATCACTTGTTAGACAGTACAAGTTCCCTTCCACAATAGCAAATGGCTCTACAGAACCGCCTAATATGACTTGTTGCTGGCCAGATTTGGGCCTTAAAGTTTTATGTCCGATTTTTTTATAATTTTCGAATTGTGTTTGGCCTTTTGGTCATTTTCTTTTTAGATTTTTGTCTTTGGCACTATTTATTCTTCATGTTCTGTTTGAAAAACAATTTTTGATCATTTTTAATAAAACCATATTGTCCAAACTTCGATATTCTTCCTAAAATCAACGAATTTTGTTGCCTATCATTCTCGTATTCATTTGAATCAAAATATTAGTAGAATATTGTATTACAGTGTTTGTGTGCAAACCAACAAAACTCAATAGTTATCCCTCTAATTACAAACTTCTGCTATGTCAATTCTATAAAAATTTTAACTCAATATCCTACCAAATCTGACAACTTTTGGATTCCAGTGCATGGATTAGATTTTGAATATAAATTTTATTAACTAAAAAAAGTGCATAGATTGAAGATGAATTATGCACAAACTTTAATATCAAACTAAAAAGTAATGTAGAATTATATATAAATTCGACTTTGTAACTAAAAATTTGTAAACTTTAAACCTAAAATGAAAACATAAATAAACATTAATTATCCATGACAAACTAATAAGAATAGCATTACTAATATATCACATCAGAATCCAACAAACTACAAATTTGTAAACTTTAAACCAAAAAAGAAAACATAGATAAAAATAAATTATCTATGACAAATTAATAATAATAGCATTACATATTATATCATATCATAATCCAATAAAACATGCTATCTCGAGTTGCATCAGGGGAAGGTAAAATATAGGACTCAGAGCCTTCTTTTGGGTGTAACATTCTTAAGTATGTGTCTTGTGGGTTTATGAAGTAAATATTATTTTATTCAACTGTATGCCCTTCTTTAGCTTCTGAAAGATTGCATCTCATGCCTTTGTCATATGACAGAAAGATAGCTGAATTTCTAATATCTTTAATTTCCTTCCATTGTTGTTCATTAAAATGGAATCTAAATATTATGAAATCAAGTACTACTCCAAATGGAGTGTACAGTTTAAGCACTATTAAGAGTTCACCAAAATATTCAATAAGAAAAGTACGACATCAAGATGCAAATGGATGATCAGCGAGAGATGGGTTCTCAACGGCTAAGGGTGTGAAATTGATTTTTTGTGAACTTAGAAAAGTAATAATATTAAAGAAGCACTTGTTAGACAGTACAAGTTCCCTTCCACTATAGCAAATGACTCTATAGAACTACCCAATCTGACCCATTGCAGGCCAGATTTGGGCCCAAATTAACCAGTTTAAAGCTTCATTTTGAGCTTTAAAATTTTATGTCCTTTTTTTTATAATTTTCTAATTGTGTTTGGCCTTTTGGTCATTTTCTTTTTGGGGATTTGTCATTGACACTATTTATTCTTAATGTTCTGTTTGAGAAACTGTTTTTGATCATTTTTAATAAAACCCTATTTTCCAAACTTCGGTATTCTTCTTAGAATCAACGAATTTTTTTGCCTATTATTCTGGTATTCATTTGAATCAAAAGATTAGTAGAATATTGTGTTACGGAATTTGTGTGCAAACCAACACAACTCAATAATTATCCCTTTAGTTATAAACTTTTGCCACGTCAATTCTATAAAAATTTTAGCTCAATATCTAACCAAATCTAACAACTTTTAGATTCCAGTGCATGAATTAGTTTTTGAATTTATATTTTTTTAACTAAAAAAAGTGCATAGATTGAAGATGAAGCCCAAACTTTGAAACCAAACTAAAAATTAATGTAAGAATTATATATAAATTTGACTTTGTAACTACAAATTTGTAAACATTAAACACAAAGAGAAAACATAAATAAACATTAATTATCCTTGAAAAATTAATAACAGTAGCATTACTTATATATCACATCATAATCCAACAAACTACAAATTAGTAAACTTTAAACCGAAAAAGAAAACCTAAATAAACATTAATAATCTATGACAAACTAAAAATAATAGCATTACATATTATATTAGATCATAATCCAACAAAGCATGCTATCTCGAGCTGCATTAGGGCAAGGTAAGACAAAGGACTCAGAGCCTTCTTTTGGAGTGTACATTTTAAGCACTAATAAAAGTTCATCACAATATTCAACAAGAAAAGTATGACATCTAGATGAAAATGGATGATTAGCGAGCGATGGGTTCTCAACGACCAAGGGTGTGAAGTTGATTTTTTGAGAACTTTAAAAAGTAATAATATTAAGAGAATCATTTTTTAGACAGTACATGTTCTCTTCCACCATAGAAAATGACTCTATAGAACTACCCAATCTGAACTCTTGCTTGATGAATTTTTTGGCACCAAACTTGTAAAAGAAGACGATGTTATCATAAGACTCATGGTGATTGTACTTAAAGAATAAAACATGGCAAACATCATCATTTGGTTCTATAGTTAATAAGCCCAGGTAACATTCAGTCATTAATGTTGGAAGCCAAATATTTTTTGATGTGACAGGATTAAAAATATAACAATGTTATCAACAATAGTTGGGATCAATTGGCATGCGGTTGTTCCCACCTATGCAAGGTCTCGAGTTCGAGTCTATGCAGCCGCGTTAAATTAGTTATTTGGAGACCTTTGCCGCCCTTGTGGTCCTACTAGGTTGAATCGGATTAGTCAGAGTATAGTGGTTCTAGATACCAATGGTTCATACTAAAAAAAAGATAACAATGTTTCGTTGCATCACTGTACTATAACATCAACCATCTATAATAAGATCCAAATATGTGCTTAACTGGCATATGGAGAACAACGCTTGGGTAACATTTTTCTTCAAATATGTTATAAAATGTAGTTATTTTTCTATCATAAATGAGAAGCCAAGGATATTATCGAGGACTTACAGAGCTTCTTGCTTCCACAGCTTCTTCCTTAGCCTTTTTTTTTTGTTTTTTTTACCCACTTATGCTATATGTATATGTATATATATATATATATATAAAGAAAGGTGATGATTTTGAATAGAGTGAAGGGAAAAAGGGTGAAATTTAAGAGAAGAGAAAATGAGAAGAGGAAGGGAAAAGAGGGAGGTGGGGACTGGGGAGGGGCGGCTGCGAAGGGTCTGAAATGAGGGTAAGGGGAGGTAAAAATTAGGGTTGTGAATGGGTAAGTGGTAAGTATTGTCCATTTTGTCCATCCAAGCGGTGTCGTATTTCAAATGGTAAGGCACCTAAGTAATTCTTTAAAAAAGGCCTTATTTAGGAAACCAAATCAACTAGGAATCCTTTTTCTAAATAGCTCTGGTTTAGTGCATGTTAATTAATTATTTGAGGACAAAAATATAATTTGAAAAAAATTGTCATGCCAATTTTTATTGGTTAATAGAGTGACTTGTTCTGTACAAATCTATACTCCTAGGAACCGAAACTTTATATATTTCTACACAATTGAAAAATACAAAAAAATCACCTTCACCCTTATTATAGCCACCATTGTTCTAATCATTATTCCCATCAACCTTGCTTAGAAAATTGAATTTAAATATCATGAAATCAAGTACTTTTCTAAATGGAGTGTACATTTTAAACACTCATAAGAGTTCACCACAATATTCAACAAGAAAAGTACGACATCTAAATGCAAATAGATGATCAACGAGTGATAGGTTCTCAACGGCCAAGGGTATGAAGTTGATTTTTTGTGAACTTAGAAAAGTAATAATGTTAAATAATCACTTGATAGGCAATACAAGTTCTCTTACACCATAGAAAATGACCCTATAGAACTACCCAATCTAACCAGTTGCAAGCCAGATTTGGGCCCAAATTCAACTATTTAAAGCTTCATTTTGGGCTTTAAAGTTTTATGTCTATTTTTTTTATAATTTTTGAATTGTATTTGGCCTTTTGGTCTTTTCTTTTTGGGGTTTTATCATTGGCACTATTTATTCTTCATAATCTGTTTGAGAAACAATTTTTTATCATTTTTAATAAAACTTTATTTTCCAAACTTCGGTATTCTTCTTTGAATCGATGAAATTTGTTGCTTATTATTTTGGTATTCATTTAAATCAAAAGATTAGTAGAATATAATGTTCTGAAATTTGTGTGCAAACTAACATAACTCAATAGTTATCCCTTTAATTACAAGCATTCACTACGTCAATTCTATAAAAATGTGAGCTCAATATCCAACCAAATTTAAAAAATTTTAGATTCTAGTGCATGAAATAGATTTTGAATTTAGATTTTTTTTAACTAATAAAGGCGCATAGATTGAAGATGAATTATGCACAAACTTTTTTAACCAAACTAAAAATTAATGTAAGAATTATATATAAATTCGAAACATAAATAAAAATTAATTATCTATGAAAAACTAATAATAATAGCATTACATATTATATCATATCATAATCCAATAAAGCATGCTCTCTCGAGCTGCATCAGGGCAAGGTAAAACATCGGACTCAGTGTCTTTTTTTGGGTTTAACATTCTCAAGTATGGGTCTTGTAGGTTTACGAAGTATATATTATTTTGTTCAACTGTATGCCCTTCTTCATGTTTTAGAAGATTGCATCTTATGCCTTTGTCATACGACAGAAAGATAGCTGAATTTCCAATATTTTTAATTTTCTTCCATTGTTGTTCGTTAAAATGAAATCTAAATATCATGAAATCAATTACTTCTCTATATGGAGTACATTTTAAGCACTAATAAGAGTTTACCACAATATTCAACACCAAAAGTACGACATTTAGATGTAAATGGATGATCAGTGAGTGTTGGGTTCTCAATGGCCAATGGTGTAAAGTTGATTTTTTGTGAACTCATAAAAAAAGTAATAATATTAAAGAACCACTTATTAAACAATACAAGTTCTCTTCCATTGCAGGAAATGACTGTACAGAACTACCCAATCTAACCCATTGCTGGCCAAATTTGGGCCCAAATTCAACTATTTAAAGCTTCGTTTTGGGCCTTAAAGTGTTATGTCCTTTTTTTTTTTATAATTTTCGAATTGTATTTGGCCTTTTGGTCATTTTCTTTTTAAGGTTTTATCATTGGCATTATTTATTCTTCATGTTCTATTTGAGAAACAAATTTTGATCATTTTTAATAAAACCATATTTTCCAAACTTTGATATTCTTCTTAGAATCAACAAGTTTTGTTGCCTATTATTCTGGTATTCATTTGAATTAAAATATTAGTAGAATATTGTGTTACGGTATTTGTGTGCAAACTAACAGAACTCAATAGTTATCCCTCTAATTATAAACTTCTGCTACGTCAATTCTATAAAAATTTTAGCTCAATATCCAACCAAATCTAACAACTTTTAGATTCCAGTGCATGGATTAGATTTTGAATTTAGATTTTTTTTAACTAAAAAAGTGCATAGATTGAAGATGAATTATACACAAACTTTAAAACCAAAGGTAAAATTAATGTAAAAATTATATATAAATTCGACTTTGTAACTAAAGATTTGTAAACTTTAAACCCAAAATGAAAATATAAATAAACATTAATTATCCATGACAACTAATAAGAATAACATCACTTATATATCACATCATTATCCAACAAACTACAAATTTGTAAAATTTAAACAAAAAAAAAATATAGATAAAAATTAATTATCTATGACAAACTAATAATAATAGCATTATATATTATATCATATCATAATCCAATAAAACATGTTATCTCGAGCTGCATCAGGGCAAGGTAAAACATAAAACTTAGAGCCTTCTTTTGGGTTTAACATTTTCAAGTATGTGTCTTGTGGTTTATGAATTAGATATTATTTTGTTCAACTGTATGCCCTTCTTCAGCTTCTGAAAGATTGCATCTCATGCATTTGTCATATGATAAAAAGATAGCTAAATTTCTAATATCTTTAATTTCCTTCCATTGTTGTTCGTTAAAATGGAATCTAAATATTATGAAATCAAGTACTTCTCCAAGTGGAGTGTACATTTTAAGCACTAATAAGAGTTCACCACAATATTCAACAAGAAAAGTATCATATCTAGATGCAAATGTATGATCAACAAGCGATGGGTTATCAACGACTAAGGGTGTGAAGTTGATTTTTTGTGAACTCAGAAAAGTAATAATATTAAAGAATCACTTGTTAGACAGTACAAGTTCCCTTCCTCCATAACAAATAACTCCATGGAACTACCCAATCTGACCCATTGCAGGCCAGATTTGGGCCCAAATTCAACTGTTTAAAGCTTCATTTTTGGCTTTAAAGTTTTATGTCCATTTTTTTTTTATAATTTTCGAATTGTGTTTGGCCATTTGGTCTTTTTCTTTTTTGGATTTTGTCATTAGCACTATTTATTCTTAACGTTCTATTTGAGAATCAACCAAATCTAATAACTTTTAGATTCCAGTGCATGGATTAGATTTTGAAATTAGATTTTTTTAACTAAAAAAAATGCTTAGATTGAAGATAAATTATGCACAAACTTTAAAACCAAACTAAAAATTAATGTAAGAATTATATATAAATTCGACTTTGTAACTATAAATTTGTAAACATTAAACACAAAGAGAAAACATAAATAAACATTAACTATTCTTGATAAACTAATAATAATAGCATTACTTATATATCACATCATAATCCAACAAACTACAAATTTGTAAAAATAAACATTAATAATCTATGACAAACTAATAATAATAGCATTACATATTAATATATTATATCATATCATAATCCAACAAAGCATGCTACCTCGAGCTGCATCAGGGCAAGGTAAAATATAGGACTCAGAGCCTTCTTTTGGAGTGTGCATTTTAAGCACTAATAAGAGTTCAACACAATATTCAGCAAGAAAAGTATGACATCTAGATACAAATGGATGATTAGCGAGCGATAGGTTCTCAATGGCCAAGGGTGTGAAGTTGATTGTTTGAGAACTCAAAAAAGTAATAATATTAAGAGAATCATTTGTTAGACAGTACAAGTTCCCTTCCACCATAGAAAATAACTCTACAGAACTACCCAATTTGAACTCTTGCTTGATGAATTTTTTAGCACCAAACTTGTAAAAGAAGACGATGTTATCATAAGACTTATGGTGATCGTA
>CATIWK010156506.1:0-15708 GCA_949634005.1 Mallotus japonicus
GGGTGGCCAATCCATTGAAGACTTTAAGCAAAGCAAAAACCAATGAACTATGTTTGTTGAACTTAGATCAAATCATATTAAGCACTTGGTTGAATTGATTCAAGAACCCTAACTAGAAAATCTAGCAACACGTGTTGAGTAGAAGAGAAGAAGATGAATGAAGAGAAAACAAATCCATTATTACTGAATTATAATTAAAATAAAAAAATAAAATAGAATAAGAAAATCCCCTGGAATGGAAGCTTTCTCTCCTCAATCTTCAATCATCAACTATTCTAATCAAAATGAAAAGAACTAGAGAATTCTAGTTTTGATTCTTGAAAAAATGATGAAAAACTAAACTAAGTGTAAAATTCAAATACCATAAAATCCCCCCATTTATAACCTCCAGCCTCTAGCATCTCTAAGGTTTGTTACAATTCAAATACCATAAAATCCCCCTAAATCGGCAGCTCAAAATTCGAATTTAAAAAGTTGTTGTAACAACTTGCACAGCTGTGCGCACCCACGCGCACGGCTACGCAAGAATAGTCTTCTTTGTCTTGAATCAGGTTGCGTGGCTACGCAGCAAGGTGCGTGTGGCTGTGTTGGCTTTCCAGCACTCAGGCATGGTTGTGCGCACCTAGGCACGTGGCTGCGCAGGAACATATTGCTTTGAAAACTTCATTTTTCTTCAAGGATTTAACTTGTTGTAACCTCCATATCTTCATCTTGACTTGTTCAAAGATCTCCAAAGATCTCCAAGACATCCTACAATAAAAAATACACCAAGATTATCTTATTCAAAAAAAAAATTAAAACAAACCTAACAATTAAAATAATAATATGAAAAATAACTAAAAGATCTTAAAATTTAACTAAACATGCAACTAATTTATTATTAAACCTATAATATAGAGTGTTTAAAACTAAGGTTTTTCACACTCATCAAATCCCCCACACTTGAGTTTTTGCTTGTCCTCAAGCAAAACATAAAAAACATTCTATTCAAATAAAGAATTAAATTCATCAACTGGCTTTAACTTGACTAACCATTCTAATCTTCCTTTACTATAAAGTTTAAAAACCATAAATTAAAACAATAACTCAAAGTCAAGGATGTAGTATTTACTGTGTGAACATCCACTGAATTCATGAAAATGAATAATTAACACCAAAGAGAAATGAAAGCAAATAGAAATCTTTTCAACACTTAACAAGGCTAAAATTCAACATATACAAAGCAACCATATTGCAATTCTATTTATTTATTTATTTAAAGTTTCCCAATCTCAGTATCCCCCACCTTTCTTGTATTACTCAGTGTGGATACCTCCAAAAAAGGGTCCTTGGATACTCTTACTCTAAATTAGAGCATTAAAGTAAAAGGAGCATCTAAAATTAAAAATTTAAGATCATAAGCTCCTATTTATTTTCAATAACGAGTACGTTTTATGCTCCATCTCATTTTTTTCCTTTATAGATATGTTAAAGGCACCAAGATATACATATGAACTAAACTAGACTTAAGAGGTGAATCTAGATTTTCATTTACAAACCTTTTTCTCTAACATTAAGTATCCAAGTTCAATCATTCAATGAAAGAGTAAGCATTAAATTCATTACAAATAAAAAAATCCTTAACCACAAATTATTCTTCTAATTTATAATCTAAAACCAAACATTAAAGGAGGATTATCACACTTACTCAAGAAAACCATATTTGATGAAACAAACTGTACATATGAATAGGTGCAAAAACTCAAGTGAAATGCATGAACAAATATAATTAAACAAAAAAAATGTAAAATAAAAAACAAAAAAAATAAAAAGAAATAAAATGGTGTACTCCCCTCATTTGGATGAACTTGGAAGCGAGGTAAACGAAATGATGAATTCGGTTGCAGGCTCTCTTGGTCCCTTCAACCTTTTGCTTTGAATTGCTGCTTAAGCTCCTCTATTTGTAACTTTTCCACTCTTTCCTCACATCTTCTTTCAAAATTTTCCATATTATTTGACAAGCTTACAATCATGTTAAATTCAAAATTGAAAATTGAAAATCAAAAATCAAAAAATAAAATAAAAAATTAAAAATTAAAATTGAAAATTGAAAATTTTTAATTTCTCCCCCCAACTTAAAATTAGCAATGTCCTCATTGTAGGAAATGGGGAAAAATTTGAAGCTTTTTTTTAACAAGCAGGTCACATGGCTGTGTACCTTGACACACACGACTGTGTGCCCTGCGCTCTCCCACTTCCCAAACTTGCAGGCACAGTTGTGCGAACCTAAGTGCACGGCGATGCATGAGACTTTAGCCCTTGAAGACTATAGAATCAGCCAAATAGTTCTTCATGAAAGTTGTAGCTATTTGTCTAATATTTTCATAGAACTTTAAATCACCTAAATTGGACCTCTGCACCTCAAGATATCACTAAAATACAAATAGTTATGCAACTTAAAATGAAAGCTGCATATGCTAATTTTGACTCACGATTTGAAAACCCAAATGAACTCAAATTTTAACAAATAAGATCAATTAAGAAAGCTCAAGATTTTTAATTCAATTATCTAGAAAACCTCTTTCTCATTATGAAACTCTAAAGATATCAAAATCTTCACCAAATCTCAGAGGTCGAATTAGCCCTTCTTCTTCATTTCCTGACAAAAAATTGCTGAGGGGAAAATCATGAGTTTTTAAACTAAATGAATAAATAAAATTAATAAATAAATCAAAATAAACAAAATAAAAGGCTTGGTTGAGCCTCCAAGAAGTGCTTGTTTAAGGTCTTTAAGCTAGACCATCGCCATGTCTTCAAAGTCATTAAGGAACATGCTCCCTATAAGTACAAGTGTCCTTCACTTTTGGCCTCCATATTGTGTACTTTCTCCTCTTTTCAACACTAGAATCAACACCCTTGCACCATGAAATGATTGAATTTGAAGGTGGCTTTGATTTGATATCTTGAGTTGGTTAGGTTGAATTCCTCCCTCTATCATCTTTAGCATTGAAATTGAACTCCTTTGCTTTGGCATGTTTCACTCTTGCCTTGATGTAACCTTTATCCTTAAGCTCATTATTATCCATGACTTCAATCTTCATGCATATGTCTTCAACTTGAGGTTCTTGATAAACATCAAAGGTTTGACTTTCCTCTCCAATTTGCAAAGTGATGGTCCCATAATGCATATCAATGATAGCTTTTGCAGTATATAGAAAAGGCGTACCAAGGATTAGTGGCACATTTTCATCCTCTTTGAAGTCAAGAACCATGAAGTCAATTGGAAAAATGAATTTTCCAGTCCTTACTAGCACATCTTCCATTATACCTACTGGTTCCTTTACTGTCCTATCTGTAAGCTGCAATCGGATGTTTGTAGGTCTTGCTTCTCCTAATCCTAATTTCCTATAAATTGACAAAGGCATAAGATTAATTAAAGCTCCTGAATCACAAAAAGCTTTCTGAAATTTTAAATTTCCAATAGAACACGGAATAGTGATACTCCCTGGATGCTTCCTTTTTAAAGGAAGTTTATTTGAGATTATTGCACTACATTCTCTAGTGAGTGTGACTGTCTCAAATTCCTGCAGCTTCTTTTTACTAGAAATTAGCTCATTCAAAAACTTTGCATATCTTAGTATTTGAGCTAGGCATTCCACTAGAGGCATGTTGATGTGAAGTGTCTTGAACCTTTCTAAAAACTTTGTAAATTTGGGGGTCATGTTCTTGTTTCTTCAACCTCTCAAGATATAGAGCTAGAGGTTTATAGCGTTGTATTGGTGGTGGCTTTGATTTCTCTTTGTTCCCATTCTAAATTTTTGATTCCTTCTCCACTTTAACTTCAACTCACTCATCTTCTTACTCTTGCTCCCCTTCCTTATGCTTTTCCTCATACTATACTATTGCTTTTGGGATTGGAATTTCTATTCCACTTCTCAAGGTAATTGCTTTAAACTGTCCTATGGATTTTTCTTGGTGTTGCTTGGCAATGAACCTTGATTTCTCATCGACAAAGAGTTTGCCAATTGTCCCATTTGCATCTCCAAATTATGAATAGAGGAGAGTGATTTTTGAACATAAGTTGAGTTTTTTTGGAACATCTGCTCAAATCTGCCCTCTAACCTCTTTGTAGCTTCACCTTGTTGATTCATTTTTACTGAAATTACTTCCATGAACTTCTCCATCTTTCTCTCTAATGAAGCTATTGAAGATGAACCCTTACCCTGCTGGAATTGAGGCTGAGATTGTTGTGCATTTTGATTACCAAAACCCGGTGGTGCTTGTGGTCTCGATTGGTTATTTCCTTGAATGTTCCAAGAAAAATTAGGATGATTCCTCCAACTAAGGTTGTAGGTGTTTCCATGCACTTGATTTGGCTACCCCTTGTTGAAGTTGCTCATATAGTTGACATTTTCTATGGACAATCCTTGCATCATCTGGCACTCTATTGTAGGATGACCTCCTTGACACAATTCATAAGAGGAAGATATGGAAACTGCATTGACACTCATCTTATCCATCCTCTTTGACAAAGCATCCATCTTGGGATTCAACATGGTTAAACTGTCAACCTCAATTGAGCCTCCTTTCCTCGGAATGGCTCTTTCATTGGACTAAAGACTTTGTGTGTTAGCCATTTCCTTAAAAAGGTCTAGAGCGTCTTTCAAGTGTCTTTGACATAATGGCTCCTCCGGCTGATGCATCAATGTTCACCCTGACTGAAGGATTGGTACCCTTGTAAAATGACTGCACTAGGTCCCATGAAGGTATCAATTATGGTGGACATTTCCTTTAAAGTTCTTTAAACCTATCCCAGCACTCATAGAAGCTCTTATATTCTCTTTGATAAAAAGAGTTGATATCATTTCTAATCTTCAGTACTTTAGCTGGTGAGAAATACTTATTAAAGAAGGTTGTCTAAATTTCCTGCCAAGTGTTGATGGAGTTTGGTGGCAAGCTAGTAAACCACCTCTTAGCCCTATCCACCAATGAAAATGGGAAAAGGATCAACCGAATTGCTTCAAGTTGCACTCCATTCATATTGAAGGTTAAGCAATATTCCAGAAATCGGGTCATGTGACCAACTGGATCCTCATGTGGCAATCCACTAAATTGTGAATTTTGAATCATTTGGATCATGGCGGGTTTGATTTTAAAGTTGTTTGTTGCAACCATCGGCCTCATAATCGGATTTTGATCACGTTGGACATTAGACTCACATAGTCCCTCATAGTTCTTTCTGCCTATTTTGAGCTGCTTATTGTGCTGGAGGCGGATTTCTTTCTTTTTCGTTCATCTTATTACTATGATGTCTCCTTCTTCTTCGAACTGTCATTTCAAGTTCTGTGTTGGCTTTCCAGCACTCAGGCATGGTTGTGCGCACCCAGGCACATGGCTGTGCAGGAATATATTACTTTGAAAACTTCATTTTTCTTCAAGGATTTGACTTGTTGTAATCTCCATATCCTCATCTTGACTTGTTCAAACTCCCTAAATCACTCCAAAGATCTCCAAGACATCCTACAATAAAAAATACACCAAGATTATCTTATTCAAATAAAAAATTAAAACAAACCTAACAATTTAAACAATAATATGAAAAATAACTAAAAGATCTTAAAATTTAACTAAACATGCAACTAATTTATTATTAAACCTATAATATAGAGTGTTTAAAACTAAGGTTTTTCACACTCATCAATATTATCACCTTTTTTTTTTTAGATAAATATGTATTTATCTCCTGTGATTTTAATAATCATAGAAGAGAAAAAATAAAAAAAAGAATAAAAAAGAAAAAAAGAAAAAATATTTCTTTATAAAAGGTTTTGTTTTTTCCATGTAGAGGATGTTCTTTTGGTTTTAAACAGAGAAAACTTCAAAAAAAAAAGAGAAAAGCAGACTTAAAAAAATCTTTTCTTCTAGGTTTATTTTAGAGGTTCAGATATTCTTTTGATTTTCTGGAGAAGTTCTTTTTAAAACAAAGCAATCAAGCCTAAGATACTAAAATCAAATTTGCGGACTTAATTCGCAAGAAATGGTGAAAAAAACCTCTAATGAGAATCAATACAGCATCCATTCTCATTCATTTCATCTTTTTATTCCTTTTTTCTTTTCTTTTATTTTCTTGTTTTATTTTGATTATTTTATTTTAATTCTTTATTATCAGTATTTTGATTCCTTGTTTGTTTTCTCGTGTTCTTTTATGATGGCAAATGGTGGGAGTAATGAGGAATAGCATGTGAATGGATTGAGAATCAAACCCATGAAGATCAATGGAATGCCATGGATAAAAAATTTGTTAATAAGTTCATGTAGATTTTAGGTTTTTTTGTGATTTATTTTATTTTATTTTCTATATCTTTTATTAGTAATTATGTTATGTATTTTAGTTTTGTGTTGTAATTATTTATGTATGTATGGCTTGTAATAGCCCCGATAGTGGGAAAATTAAATAGTGAAACCTTTATTTTTTTGTTTTTTAAAATCAATTAGTAATTAGGTTCAATTTGGTAAACCTAATTAAAATCAATGATTGTTGTAGTTAATTAGGTTGCATGTAAAAATTACGTTAGAAACAATGTATGTATGTTTATTTTTATTTTATTTGTCGTTTGGACTTGATTTTGTTTTCCATATTCGTTTTCGGCTTTTTAAGCCCCGATTTAGGTTTAACTCATAAATAATAGGCCCATAAATTTAGTTTAAGTTAATTAACTTAAAATGAATTTAGGCCCATTTAGGATTAATTTAGACTTAGGCCCACCTTAGTTTAATTAAAATTAATTTATACATAGCTTAGTCCATTAAATAAGACCATTTTAGAATCAAGTAGATTTAAGATCACATTAAAATTCTAAAATCAAGTTGGAACTAGGCTCATTAATTCAAATCCAGTCCAATTTCATTTTCTTTTAAATTTGGTAGATTTAGGATCATTTTTTAGAATTAAAAATTGTAGATATAGGCTCATTAATCCAATTTAATATATAGGCCCTCCATTAGTTTCCATTTCACTTGTAAATAAAATATGTAGAATTAGCTCACTTAACTAAAATCAATATAGTTTAGACATTAGGGACGTTACAATTTGAATGAATGTAGTGTTTACATGCTTTTCACACAACTAGTTGGCTTTGGAGTGATTGTTAAATTAGGGTTTGATATGAAATTGCATGTAAATAGGGAATAATTTAGTAGTTAATAAGGTACGTGTGATCATACAGGATCCGTGAGCTTATAGCATCGGGGCACACAGGCTAAATGGCGACTATCTATTAGATTTCTGTTTGTTATTGTTTATTGGAGGGTCTGCCTGATTAGGCCACCTAGATTAGAGTCGCCACCCAACTTGAATCGGGAAGAAGTGAAAAATCACTTCCATAACCAAAGAATCCGGGTTCGGGGGGTAGGAGTTACTTATCTTGTTTCTTTATTATACATATTGCTTATTTATTCACTACTTCACCTAATTTTGGTTTTATGATGCATTTTTACCACACTCAAGCATTGGTCAGTTTAAACTAAAAATAAAGCGCGGGATAATTGGATTGACGAGCATACATCACAAGATAGATAAAAAAAATAAGCATCCACCAATCAAGCAAGTAATCATGTAGGCAAGTAAGCACATAGCACACAAGCATGCAAGAAATAATAAAAATAAGCAAGCAAATAAGAAAAATGAAAATGGGGAAAGGGATTAAGGATTACAACCCAAGAAAAAGTCTATTCTAATAAATACATCCAAAATAAAAATAAATGGGGAATTTGGGATTAAGGATTACATTGCCTTGGAAAAGCCTATCCTATTAATTACATTGAAATAATAAAAAGGAAATAAAAATTCTATTCTAATAAGCCTACAAAACAAAGGTTAGCTTTCATACTCATGCAAGCACACATCACATATAGGCAATTTAATATATTTCATTCATTCACAACTGAAATAATAAATAAAAGGAATAATTAAACATATAAGCAAATAAGGATGCTAACGAATGCATGATGTAAGATTTTGGAATTTGGGTACTTTAGTGTGAAGTCATCATTTTTATCATTTAAAAATAATATTTTTATGATGAGATAAATATAAAGGGAATTAAAAATGGTAAAGTGCAAATAAAATAATAAAAGCGATAAAGATATTATTCTCACCATAAAAATATCAACTTTATGATGAAAATAATAAGTTTATCGAAGAAAATAATAAAAATGACAAAGACAATAAATATGCAATAAAAACAATAATAATGCAAGTGGGATAATAGAAGGGGTGATAAAAACATTATTTTCACCATAAAAATGGAAGCTTTATGATAAGAATAATAAATTCATCAAAAGGAAAAATAAAAGTAATAAAATGCGATTAATATAATAAAAATAATAAAATACAGAATTTAAAATGTTTAAAATGGTAAGGATGTCATTTCCACCATAAAAATATATCCTTTATGATAAAAATGACAATTTTACCCCTAAAAGGCATAAAGGCAATAAAAATCATAAAAATGCAATAAAAATGATAAAAATACAAAAATAAATATGCAAATAAATATGCAAATAAATTAAAAATGCAGAAATAAAAATACTAAAATGGTAAAGGAGACATTTTTACCATAAAAATGGAGATTTTATGATAAAAAGGCTATATTTACCATAAATGGCATAAATGCAATAAAAATTGTAAAAATACCAAGAAATAATAAAAATACTGAAATAAACATGTAAATAAAATAAAAATACAGATGTGAAAATATTAAAATGGTAAAGGAGACATTTTCACCATAAAAATGAAGACTTTATGATAAAAAGGCCATATTTACCATAAAAGGCATAAATGCAATAAAAATTGCAAAAATATCAAGAAATAATAAAAATACAGAAATAAATGTGCAAATAAATTAAAAATATAGAAATAAAAATATTAAAATGGTAAAGATAGCATTTCCACCATAAAAATGGAGATTTTATGATAAAAGAGCCATTTTTACCATTAAAAGCATAAATACCACAAAAATTAATAAAAATACAATAAAAATGAAGACAAAATGGAGAAAAATAATAAAAATTAATAAGAATGCTGCATAAATTAAAATAAAATAAAACAATGCAATAATAATAATAATAATGCTAATTTTACACTAAAATACCCATTTTACATAAAATGGGAAAAAAATGAAAAAAAATGCAAGATGAATGCAAACACTCCCGGATCCAACCCGAACTTCCTTCTCCTTCTACATATCTTATTCATAAACTTCAAATCCCCATAAAAATCACAACTTTATTATAAATAATAAATATTTACAATAAAATGAATAAAAATGCAAAAATGATGAAAAATGATAGAAATAAGATGGAGAAGATGATAAAAATAATGTTTTTAATTAGAAAATGGTTAGGAGATCCTCAGAGGGACCGGGTAATTACCCTAGATGCATTCTTTGCAAAAGATGTGGTTTGGTTTGGTTTAGATGTTCTAAACCTAGTGAGAGAAAGAGATTTTGATTGAGTGTTTTAGTTAGTTGGATGCTCCAAATGCTTTAGGAGTGAAGAGAAATTAGAGAGAGGGTGCTAGAACAGTAGATTTCTCTCACTAGAATCATCTGCCTCGGGAAAAGTGCCTCATCCTCTCCCATGAGGAGAAAAAATCATCTTTTTATATGTGGGTCGGGTTGACCCACGCAGGGGTAAAAGGGTCATTTTAACCCACGGACCGACTTAGATGACCCACACTCGTGGGTCATCAACCTAAGCTCATGGGTTGACTCATCCCCATGGGCTTTTTGGCTTTTTTTTTGTACTTTTCAGGCCCAGGTTGGCTTCTTTTAGGTTTCTTTCGGGTTTTTTCTCGATCTAAGCACGCTCGAGAAAACTTCCGTAGGAGTTTTCCCCCTGTCTGACTGACAAGAATCCTTCATCATCGGCTTTTTGGGGGACCATCAAAATTTGTGTATCAACAGTTGCCCCCTGCTTCACATGCGTCGATCAAGCTGCCACCTTATCGATGCATGGGAATTGAAGACATGGCCTCTATAAGACCGAAATTAGGCCTATTTGAGGCTAAAAAAGTGAGTTTGTGTCTTGTGTCTTTTTCAAAAAGTGCATGTAAAAGGTTTTTGTATGTCGGTACACTGTATAGCCCTATGTAGGCCTCAAGTGTTAGGTTTCGAAGAAACCAAAATGCATGTAAAATTTTGTGAGGGTAGACTGTATAGCCTTATGTGGGCGTCAAGTGTCAGGTTTCAAAGAAACCAGAGTGCCATATGATTTTCTAAAGCATGATGCGTATAAAACCAAAATACTGTGATGCAGTTTTGATTTTAAAATTATGATGCATGAGAGTTTAGTCCGTGCTTTCAGTGGTTTACCTTAACTGGTGAGGAGTACGTGTTAGGAGCTTCGAGTCAAACCCTGCTGCGGCTATCTCACTTTGGTGTGATCTCACCATTTCTCCAAGGTTTGACCAGCAACCCCTTGCCAAGGATGTTTTTGATTACTAAATGGAGAGCAAGCGTCCCATATAATCAGGAGGAAATCCACAGGATGAGGTCGCCTAGAACCACGATACACAAGGCGTCCCTTGATGTCATGTTATTCCCTTCGGAGGCAAATGCTAAATCATACTTATTTCTCTTCTCAGGCATTCGCCGCCTTCTGTCACTCTGCGCAAATGCTGTCAAAGACTTACTCTTACTTGAGACTTTGAGCATTAGGGTAGATTGAGTATGATATTTGTTATTTATTTCCCCCTTTTTCTTTCTTGCTTTTTTCTTTGCTTTTTTCCTTTCCTTTTTTCTTTCTGCATTTAAACCTCCTCCGAGGTTTACATGGCAATCACGAGTTACCTGATTGTCTCGGTTCCCTAACTTCTCCTTTAATGGATTTTCTACCCTTCATAAGGTTGTTAAGCATTAGGTTGATTAGAAATAAGAGCCCCGGCTTGAAGCGGCTGATCATAGTCACGAAACTTTGAAAATTTTGTCAAAGTGAGACGGCCGCTGTCGAGATTGACTGGTCTGTCCCTATCACATGTCTCCTCTTCAGTGTGAGTGCACCTTCAAGAGCAGTAAAAAATGGTGAAAATGATGTTTGGAATGCATATGCATGTATGAATGCTTGGATGCGTGTGAAAATTTTAAATCGGGATGGTACAGAAGACTCCCTGAATTTTTATGCTCTTCCAGGGGCATTTCTGACCTTTTCTATGAGTTCTTAGCTTCTAGTTGTGTCTCGGGTCGAGTCACAGGCCTTCATTGTGCTAATGGGACCTTCTGGAAGCTTCAGTGCACAAAAATATGCGTCTCGGGGGTCCTAGTAGGTCCTAGACAGTGCTGTGGGCATGACCCACGAACTTGAGGCTTATAAAAGCCTCTTTTCCTTGCTTTCCCTTCATTTTTTCATTCTTCTTTCTCTCTCCTCTCTTAGAATCCTATGGACACTAGGTTTTCACTACTTCAAATCCTATACAAGGAGGCAAAGGCGGTGATGGAAATGACCTTCTCAGGTAGGTTCCTCCCGATCTTGAGATTAGTTTACAGGATCTTGATGAGGGAGGTGATCAGGCAGGTCAGGCAATGGGTGGTGCTGCGCGTCAGAAGCCAGTGCCGGCTCATCACACAAGGCATGGTGTGGCGAGGGGGCACGAGATTCCACTCGTTTCGAATCTAAGGGAGCATGTCTAGGTGCTTCATAGTTAATAGGTTAGTACCTCGAACTCTTATTTTTTTAGTACTTTCTTCCTATGATGTTATATCGCTCCTACATGACAATCACATAGGAGGTTAGTTCTTGTGAACTTAGGAATAGATTAAGTTATTAAGAATTTAGTGTTGATGATACTTCCCTTGTTAGGATCAGCTCCCTTGTGTTTTCAATGACTTTTTAAGGTGCACTTGCTAGGGTTTTGCCCTCTTTAAACTGCATGCTAGGACTTGTTTGCCATATTTCCCATCCTGATTGTGTGACTTCATTTGCCTGCGAATGACAAGTAAATAGTAGTTAGTGTTAGTATAAGTAAGAAGAGATTTCTGAGTCAGAATTTTGCTGACTTCCCTTTTAGATCCCGGTGACCCATTTAGTTATGCCCGGTAGCTTTACTGGAGTTAAGAAGCTCTATAGAAGCTGTCCGTGGAGGTACGAGACCGGGTGCATGGTCTCGGCTTAAATGGCATTTTGGGTGGTCTGCTGGAGGGACCGGAGACACTGAGGAGTCGGCAGGCGGCTATGACTGCTCTGATTGAGAGGTGGTCAGACTGCTCTAATTGAGAGGTGGTCGGACTGCACATACACCTTCCACTTCTAATTTGGGGAGATGACTATCACGCCCCTCGACTTTGCTGCTATTATAGGATTCACTTTTGCTGGTGAGCGGATTCCTTTCAACATCCCTGAGGATCCTACGGGATTGTGCCGTGACCTGCTGGGTTGCCCCCCGAGTTTAGAGTTGGTCGGGGTGGCTTGATTTTTTATGATCGGCTCTGGCGAGCATGTGATGGTGCTACTGGGGGTGGTGTTGTTAGCATCGAGAGGCATGCTCTGTGCTTTATCTTTTATCTGATGAGCACGATGGTGTTTCCGAATGCGAACAACATTGGTGGCTCTTCGTTGCTCCCTCTACTGCGAGACTTTGATGCCCTGCGAGGCTATGACTGGGGCTCTACTGCTTATGGTCACCTCCTCCATGGCCTGGATGATGCTTGCAGAGGTAGCTCACGGATCTGCGGCATTCCACTGGCCGTCGATGTGAGTTATTTCAGGTGTATTGATGTTCTTTTCCTTTTATTTCAAGTGTACCGTTCTTGACATATCCCTTTTGCAGATTTGGGCCTTTGAGTTTCATGTGTTGGCTCCTCCTATTGTTGCTGGGATGTGTGAGGGGTTTCCTCATCTTCCCATTTGGACTGCTCAGCCTTGAAGGGGCTCTACGAGGTCTTTGGAGGCTACCCGCACTGCTCTTACTGAGTTGACATTCAACCAGGTCGGTTATCTTTTTTTTCTCTTTTCTTGTTCTGAACTTCCCATATTCTATTTTTGATAGCTAATTCTGGTTGTAGATACATCTCCGGTGGTAGTGGGAAGGCTATCCCACAGCCTTCTCAACGACGATGGTTGGAGCCCGGGAGATTATCGGTAGGCGGGTGCTATTTGTGATGCCTGTTGATCGTGCTTGGTATCTCTGTGAGCATATAGTGAACTAGTTCGTGGGACCTACTGATAGTCGTGTTCCTCGTCCTCCTCTTCTTGACATGTTCTGGGGGAGGAACATGGTAGGCCCCACTCTGGAGGAGGCATTGATTGGGACTGATCATTGGTTGCATCTAGAGCCGGAGGGGGTCTCATATCTGGAGACTCTCATTCCTCGCCTAATTGACGGTATTACGAGGAACTTCATGATTGCTCCACCTGATCCAGCTGCGGGTGTTTCTTCCTCTTCTGCTCATCAGGTATGAGCTGTTGCCCTTTTTCGTATGCTTGTGCTTATACTGATTGTCCTATTTTTGACTGCTTCTATTTGTGCTTGATAGCCTCGGCCGAAGAGGTCTCGTACCAGGAGTGCTGTCAAGAGTTCAGGCAGTGCTGGAGCTGCTACTGATGGCCCTGCCGGTGCTGCTCAAAGGATCTCAGAGGTAGCTGCGTTATCGTTGCTTCCTGTGGTTCGGGCACCTAACCTCCATTATGAGGTGGTGGTTCATCAGGTGGTTCCTACATCCACAGATCTTGTGGGTTTCATCCCCAACGATGCCACTCATGTGAGTGTCTACCTACCTTTGCTATTTTAATACTTTAGCTTTGCCATTTGCCGACTATTCTGTTTGTAGGTTCCTCGAGATATGGCCATATACTGGTATCAGTGTGCTTCGGGTTTGATGAGCCACTTTGTGCGCTACTCCATGGAGGCTCACGTGAGTCTTTTTCACTTTGGCTCCTTTCCTGTTTCAATTATGCAATGATATGCATGTGAATGTTATGAATGCACATGTGCTAATGCATGATGATGCAGCTTGAGTACGAGAAGCTGGTGCAGGAGCGGGATGAGACCGTCCGTCATATAGAGTCAGCGTGCCAGCAGGAGGGTGCATACTACTAGAGTAAGATTCAGAGGCTGCGGTATGAGTTGGAGGGACTGAGGGTGCATGATGTGGGACCCAGCATGAGGGAGCCCTCAGACGTTGGCGATGACGATGATGATGATGTTGATGGTGCCGATGGTGAGGATGGGGCTGAGTCCTGATTCCCCTTTCCCATTTTTGTTATTTTCCTGACTGTACTGATAGCAAATTTTAGACATTTCTGAGATGTAGTTACTGATTAACTGTTTTGGGGCTTTTGATACTTTTGTTCTCTGTTGTGCTCTTTCCTCTGTTTGTTCTTATTTGCTTGCCGTAACATTACAAAAAATGGAATAACAAAACAAATGGAATAACAAAACAAATGAAATGAAAAGAATTTACAATAAAAATTAATGCAATTAAATCCTAGAAAGATATGAAATCTAAGATGAAAATTTTGCTTTTATGACAGATATTGATTCAGGCATTTACTTCTCAACATGTGCGACTCTTGACAATAACTTCCATTTGTACTAAATAGCATTTATCACAAGCATGGTCGCACATAGCATATTTTAAAATAACAGTACCCCTGTCCTTAATTAGCCCTTTCGGGTTTTCTAATTAAGTATTTTGCCACTTATTTTTCTGTTGTTTTTTTTTTCTTTTCTCTTTTTTTTTATGGATAGTATCTCTTGAGACGATCGACATTAATCCATTCAGAGAACTCATTCTTATCGACATCTATTATTCGAAAGGATGGTTTTAACTAGATAAGGCCCTTCCCAATTAGGTCAGAATTTCCCTCTTGGGTTTGGTAGATTATGCTTGGCTTGCCTTAATACCCAGTCTCCAACCTTGATGTTATACTGATTCACTCTCTTGTCGAAAGCTCTGGAGATTCTTCTCCGATACAGCTGAGTGTGATACAGTACTTTTAGCCTTTCACTGTCTATTAGATTCAATTGTTCTAGCCTCTGTTCTACCCACTTTGCCTTGGGTAAGCTTGCTTTAACTATGACTCTGAGGGATTTCATTTCCACTTCGATTGGAAGCACTATTTATGTCCCATATACCAAGGAGAATGGAGTTGCCCCTGTGGATGTTCTCACTGTAGTGCGATATCCTCAGAGAGCAAATGGCAACTTGTTGGCCCAGTCACGATGAGTTTCAATCATCTTTGAAAGGATCTTCTTGATGTTCTTGTTTGCTGCTTCCACTACTCTGTTAGCCTGCGGTCTGTAAGGTGATGACTTGTAGTGTCTTATCTTATGCCTCTCAAGCACTACTCGTACTTCTCCTTGAAACTGTACCTCATTGTCTGAGATTAAATGGTGAGGAATCCTGTACCTACAGAATAGGTTCCTCTCCAAGAACTTAGCTACCTGTTTTGTCCCCAATTTGCTATAAGATTCGGCTTTTACCCACTTTGTGAAGTATTCAACTGCAACTAGGATGTATATGTGTCCATTAGAGGCTGTAGGATGAATCTCTCCTATGATGTTGAGTCTCTATATTGAAAATAGCCAAGGGGAGGTTATAATGTGTAATTGTAAATGAGGCAAGTGGCTGACGTCCCCGTGAATCTGACACTTATGACATCTCTTGGTGAACTTGACACAATCCTCAACCATTGTCATCCAGAAGAACCCTTGTCTCATTATCTTCTTAGCTA
>CATIWK010156529.1:0-14727 GCA_949634005.1 Mallotus japonicus
TGTTAATTTAATTTATTTTATTTTATTTATTGTAATCTTTCTTGTTTTTATTATATTTAATTATTTTAAATAAATTACGGTAGAACGGGCTACCTGATGGGTTTCATCAGGACCGTGTGCGCACCGGTAAGATTGAGAGTGAGTGATGAAAAATGATTAAGCTCGGTTGATACTGTGCTCTCGGGCAGTTAGTTAATACTACTGGGGCTGGTAACTCGGTGGATGCTGTGCTCTCGGGATCGCTAGTAGAATTTGGATTAAGTGTTAATGACTGCGGCTGTAACTCGGTTGATGCTTTGCTCTTGGGACGACAGTCTTTGGATTAAGAGAGTCGAAAGACTACTAGATTTAATGGATTAGGGTTCTACCTAGTTTTCAAAATAAACTGTTTTGTTATATATTAATAGTATGTTTCAAAGGGATTTAATTATAAGATATAAACATTATATTTTCATAAAATATATCTATTTTAAAGAGATTTTCAAAGTGTATACATTTCTTTTATTAACTTACTCAGTGAGGTCTGACTCCCCTCAAATATTTTTTCAAGATCTCGGGAGTCGTCTGTTAGTTTGCCTACTTTAGGTCGGAGTTCTTCTTCGCCGGTTATTCTATGTAGGTTTATTTGATGTATTATCATGTTGTATTTGTATTCTAGAACACCGCAGTAGACATTTTAAATAGTGTGATGTATTTTACGAATTATTTATGTTAAAGTTTGTATCATGATAATTTTATATTAATGGTGATGATATTTGGATTTTAATGACAATTGAGTTATTTATTTTTTTAAGCATATTTTTTTTTTAAGTATTGCTCAGTATTTACTGTTTTATTTTCGAAAAATTTTTAAGGCTTACTATGGGTTTCGGGTACTTTAAGTATTCCCATTCCCTAGTGCCAGTCACGGACTTATAGGTTCGGGTCGTGATAAAAAATGACAAACTTTATGAGGTTGAGGCAGCCAGAATTGAAATCAGCCCCAAAATGCTAAAAAAGAACAAGAAAAAGAGACAAGAAGAAATTAAACCAAGTGCTTCATTGGTTTTAAATCTGAAGTTAGTTTCACACTGAAGCATTGATTGTACACTCTTTTGACTCAGTGATAATATTTCAACTCAGTAATAATGTCCAATATGGAGGCATTGGTTTCTAGATGCGAATCCGAATTTATTTTTATGTAAATTTAAATGCATTTGCTGATTAGTGTTAATTTTTAAGCTATTTTAATGTTTCCATAGGCAAAGCGGTGCGCAGAGATGTCAAGAAAGCTACGGTTTTTCAAAGATTAAATCCACAAAGTTGGTTTAGTATCTTCTGTACTTTTTGCTGTGGATCTAGATATTGAACTTGAGGAATTAGAGGTGCATTTATATCTCATTGCTCTTCTTCTATGATGATTGAATTTCTTTCCTTATTTTTCTTACTTTCCATTTTTATGATACCAATATTTACTCAAAATAGGATCATCATTTCCTAGTGACATTCATTATGTTTTATACTTCACTTAATGTCAGTTACAACACGCCGAACATGAACATGAGCTAATGGAGATGAATTCCAACAATGAGAAACTTCGACAGTTATACAATGAACTCTTAGAGTTCATCTTATAAGGACATGAGATGCTGTGATAGCTAAAATTTAATCTTGCCATGTAAATAATAAAAAAGAAGGGATTTGTTTTTCAAACTGAGCTTATATGATTATGTCAAGGTTCATGAGAACTGCCTCATCTTTAGATTTTCAATTCTTATGTTTATTTCTCTATTTTTTTTTTGCAATTTTTTTGAAGTGATTTGCATTAATCTCTTCTACAGTTAAGAAAGTCAAAGCAGATTTGTGGCATATGTAAGAAGATTTGGCACCCACGTGTCTGAAAACACTATAGAGAAGTTCTTTAATTTTAGCGTAGAATAATTTGCAATTGAGCCTCTTCCTTTGGTTGCTTTGTGTTGTTTTTGGTTACCCCTGTTCTGTTGGTTTTCAAATTCTGTGATATTCATTTCAGGTGGGGAATTCGAAAGTGTGGCATTAACATCAAGCTAATGCAGTTAAAGCTGGTGTAAAAACAGAAGTTGAAGGGACTTGGTTGTGTATTCAACATAAGAAAAAAAATAATAAAAGGTTCTAGTGTTTTTCAAATTCCCTCGCTTGATTATAGTTGTAGCATTCGAAAGTGTGGTTATGTATTGAGCAGCAGGAAGGTTACGAAAAAGGCAATAAAAGGTTTTGTTGGCTTTTCAAAATCTGTCGATTTAGTATGTTGCATTGTGATTGGATGATGGTTTATTATTTAATGCCACTAAAATGTTAGCAGGTTTACTAAATTGAAGCAGCAGTGGACTCAATCCACCTCCATACCCACCGAAACTACCCATAATTGGAAACCTTCACCAGCTAAGTGCACAACCTTACAGGTCCTTCAAGACCCTTTTCAAGAAATACGACCCTTTAATGCTCCTAAATCTGGGTCGTGTCCCAACTCTTGTGGTTTCATCCTTTCACATGTATTAAAATTTCTTATTTCATTTCTACAATCAATATTGAATTAATTAATTATTTACTATTAAATAATTAATTGATATTAAAATGTTCAATTCAAATTTAACTAAAAAAAATCATATTCATATTAAATTTTATTAATTAACTTCAATTACTTCATTTGAATTTTATTTCATTCATTCAATATACTATCAAAAATTAAATTATTAATAAATTAATAGTTATATTTTCTTTAACAATGAATAACATAGGACAATTACTATTTCATCCAAAATAGGACCTCTTTACCATTATTTATATAACTTTATTCCGCATTTAAAAATAATTTATTATTTACAAAAAATAGTCTTCCGCGCAACACGATAACCATCTGCACATTTAGTGACATGTTTTTTTAAATTAATTTTCACTACAAATATTATATATATCTACTATATCTTTCTCTTCAGCATAATGTCGTTTGCAAGGATTGCAGTATTTTTTTTTACTTTTTCTACAATTTATGAATTATTATGTTTTTTTAACAAACTGTGTTCATATACACGCCCATCTTTCAATAATTTCAAAATATTTTACAGAAGCCAATTAATTTGAACATATTATAATATATAACTTTATTTCATATATTAAAATAAAAAATTATTTACAAAAATTACTCTTCCGCGCATCGTACTGGCCACCCGCTAGTTTTAACTAAAATAAAAGTGTATTAAATATATGCTTAAAATATAGAGTGCCACATGTCAATACATGATGAAAATCTTCTCTATACTTTGGCTTTAATTTGTATATATATATATATATATAATATTCACCCTAAAAGCTAATGTGTCAAACCATTAAATATTTTAATATTTTATTAAAAATAAAATATTTACCATATTTATTTAGTATTATTTTTTAACTAAAATACTATTATACATATCTCAGTACCATTCGAATTCTAAAAATATTTATATATTACTATCCCTTTTTTTCCATTCTTAAATCACTCAAATATTTTTTTCAAACCACTAAAATTTTTATTTTTTCAAAAAAATTAAAAAAATATATAATAGTGGCATAATACATATTTAGTCCCTTGTACTTGGCATGGTTTGTCAGTTTGACATCTCAACTTACAATTTTGGTAGCTTAATACTTAAACTCGTCTAAAATACACTAATTTGATGAATCTAATGACATAATACAATTGTCACCCCTTGTATTTTTCACTTTTTGTTAGTCTGACACCTCAACTTACAGTTTTTTGTCAGTCAAGTCTTTAATATGTAGCACATGTTGATTCGCTTTCATGCCATGTGTGCTGACGTATGTTTTAAAATTGCATTTTAGATGTGTTCAGGAATGACAAAAACTATAAGTTGAGGTATTAAAATGACAAAAAGTGACAATTACACAGGTCATGGATGTATAATACCTATAATAATTATTTATTATTATTTTTCAACTAAAAAACTACAATATATACTTTAATACAAACCTAATAATTTTAAAAACTAATATTATATTAACAAAAATT
Organism: Mallotus japonicus; assembly: GCA_949634005.1. Taxonomy (NCBI): domain Eukaryota; kingdom Viridiplantae; phylum Streptophyta; class Magnoliopsida; order Malpighiales; family Euphorbiaceae; genus Mallotus; species Mallotus japonicus. The sequence continues at coordinate 4,028 of CATIWK010156529.1, forward strand.
AAGAAAAATAAAATTAGTATGATATATTTCATTTTAATTTATTTAGTTATTATTCTATTTATTTATTTATTTTGTGTATTGATATGCTACTAAAATATTTATATTATTTACAGTCCGCGTAAAGTGCGGATTCACAACTAGTTATATATAAGATTTAAATTAAAAAGAAAAAATATAAATGATGAAGGATGAAGGTAGGATTGGGTTAATTAAAGATATTTTTGGCCATAGACAAAAATTAATTTACCTCTTTAATAATATAAATAAATATAAAATTAAAAAACTATGTTTTATGATTTCAGTTGCAAAATCACTAATTGACTATTATGTTTTAGATTTTAATTTAAAATCCTATTAAATTAAACAAATTAAAAGTAATTTAACATAGCATATGATGAATTTTTGCAAAAAGATTTTCAAAATTATTTAAAAACTAAAAATAAATTAAAATTGAAAAATGATTGGTAATTTTAAAAAATTTAAAAAGAGTGAAAAATAAAGAGATATGTTTTTTAAAAAATAAAGGAAAAGGAACTTAAATATTGTAAAATTTTAATCAAGAATTAAAATTAACAAATTTTTTTGAACTTGAAAAATTAACTAATTTGAATCATGTGAAAAAGAATATTTTCTATTTGAAATTAGGGAAAATTACAAAAAATATCCTGTGGTTCGAGTCTTAATCACTTTATGACTTGTGGTTTGAACCTTAACAAAGTAGTGCCCTGAGTTGTATTCCGTTAGCAAATTACGGCAAATCAGCTAATACCGTTATAAATGATGATGTGGCAAAAGGTATTATCGTCTCATCACATAACATTTGTTTAATACCTCTACCATGTTAGCATCTTTTCAATGTCTTCTTTGAAAAAAAAAAAGCTGCTAGTGTCCTCTTCTCCTTCAACTTCTTCTTATTCGAGAGTTGTCTTCCAACCAAGCTGTTAGTGGTGTTGACCGAAAACGAGCCAACCCAACTTAATTCACTCCACCACTGCCACCACCACCTCCACCAGAAAGTGTTGGTTGTTTATGCTTCTCACAGTTCAGGAGCTATTGCTTTGGTTTGACTAGCGATAACATCCATGGTAGATCCTGCTTCACGCTGCTCCAATCTCACCCACATCAGCTATCACCTTCAGACCTTGGGAAAGAGCAAATGATCATCTTCCCCCTTAGACCTAAAATGGTACTACAATATTTTCAAAAACTAGAGAATGACTCAACTACAAAGCCAATGAATAGAGATGCATTTGAGATTATTAGTCCATGAACACCTCCTTCCGCTGGATATGGTGGTGGAGCTAGCTGACCAATACTGGGAAACACAGTAGGTGCAGCATCAGATGATGGTGATACACCTACAAACTAAATACATAAGGAGAAGTTCAATATTTTAAAATCAAAATGCCATAATAATGCAAAATTGAAAACATTGCTACCCATAAAATCGCTCAATTTAAACGTAAGAGCTAGATAATGAAAAATCAAGAAAAAGAAGTTCAACATACCACAAACATAAAAAGAAGTTCAACATCTTGATTTCTCTTTCTATTTGAAAAATTAAGAAAACTCAGAATTAGCATATGTTAAGAACCCCATTTCCATAGGCAACAAGAACCTTCTTTTAAAAATTTAATTACTTTATTTAAAAAAAGAAGACATGCAGCAGATGAATAAGATCGAAGCAACAATATTAACCAATGGCCAACCTAAATTTCCAAGAGAAACACCATCATTACCACTTTTATGCATTATAAAACTTGTAAACAGTATAGAGAGTTTGTATATTTCATGTATATTTCTCTGTTACAACCTAGCTGATATAAATGTATACAAGAGTCCTAAATAAGGAAGTCAACTATACAAAATAAATACAGAAATAAATCAGAAATAAAAGCCTATAAATCAGCCTATAAATATAGGAACTAATACTGCAGTCTACGTCACTCACACTCCCCCTCAAGCTGGAGTATAGATGTCTATCGTGTGAAGCTTATTACTCAATCTGGTGAAGTCAGCCTTATTAAGGGCCTTAATGAACATATCATCTACTTGGTCCTTTGTAGGAGTAAATGGGGTACAAATCCTTTTGTCGGTAACTGTATTTCTTATAAAGTGGCAATCAACTTCAATGTACTTTATCCGTTCGTGAAAAATAGGATTACTCATAATATGAATAGTTGCTTGATTATCACAATGCACAAGAATAGGATCTGTAAATGTGATACCAAAATCTTTAAGAAGTGCCTTTAACCATATCAATTCATAAGTGGTATGAGCCATGGCACAACATTCTGCTTCAACACTAGACCTAGATACAATTGTTTTTTTTTTTTGCTCTTCCAAGTTACTAGATTGCCTCCTACAAAAGTACAATAATATGATGTGGATTTTTTGTCACTCTTGTCACCAGCATAGTTGGCATCTAAATAGCCAACTAATTTTACATGTTTTTTCTTTTTGAACCATAGCCCTTTTCCTGGAGATTTTTTAATGTATCTCAGAATATTGCAAGCAGCCTCCCAATGGCACTTCTTAGGTTTTTCCATAAATTTGCTAATCAGTCCCACAACATGCATAATATCTGGTCTAGTCACCGTTAGGTAAATAAGCTTCCCAACAAGCCATCGGTATTGGGCACTATCCTGAAAGTCTTCATCCTCCTTTCATAAGTCTAGGTTAGGTTCCATCAGGACATCCGTATGTTTTGTTCCTAACAAACATGTTTCGCTCCTAATAAACATGTTTCTTGTAGAAGGTCAGTTGCATACTTTCTTTGAGATAGCACTATACCCTGTTTACCATGAGCAACCTTAATACCAATAAAGTACCTTAACTGACCAAGGTCTTTTGTAACAAAATTTTTTTTAGGTATTTCTTGGTTTCTTTAATGCCAGTTACATCACTACCTGACAAGAGTATATCATCAATATATACAATAAGTACCATAATGCTAATTAAACTACTTTGTATAAAGACTGAATGATCAGCTTCACTCTGCCTAAATCCTACAGTAAAAATTACTTGGCTGAATTTATCAAACCAAGCTCTAGGACTCTGCTTCAAACCATAAATAGCCTTTTTTAGTCTACACACTAAGTGAGTCTCTCCCTGAGCAATAAATCCAGGTGGTTGTTCCATATGAACTACTTTATGCAAGTCTCCATAAAGAAATACATTTTTATATCTAATTCATACATTGGCCAATCTTGATTGACTGACACAGATATAAGAACACGAACGGAGCTGAGCCGAGCAACATGAGAGAAGGTTTCAAAGAAGTTAATACCTTGTGTCTGGGTACATCCTTTGGCAACCAGTCTGGCTTTAAACCTTTCAATAGAACCGTCAGGATGGTACTTTATAGTATAAACCCATTTGCATGCAATTGGACAAGCCTCCTCAGGTAAGGGTACAAAATCCCATATGCCTCTACTAAGAAGAGCTGATATCTCCTCATCTATAGCCTGTTTCCAATTAGGATCATGAATTGCCTCTTAGTATTTCTTAGGAATAGATACAGATGACAAAGACAAAGAAAAATAATAAAAGGAAGGACCAAGATGATCAAAGGAAACAACATTAGAAATAGGATGTTGAGTACACGAACGTTTACCTTTTCGAAGGGCAATTGGCAAATCACTAAAGTCACCAGCCGAATACACTAGAGCAGGAGACGACTCTAGATTAGAAGTTTGCAAAGTTTTTTGCCTGGTGTAAACCTGTAAGGGTTTTGAAGGTGGAATAGATGCTTACACAAGAGTAGGAAGAGGAACAACCTATTTGTCGGTAGAAACTTGGAAAAAAGATTCAAACTCAAAGAAGGTGACATCAGCGGAAACAAACCTCTTTTTAGATACAGAATCATAACATTTATACCCTTTTCGAGTTCTAGAATACCCTAAGAAAATACAACGAATAGCTCTAAGAGAAAGTTAATCCATTCCAGTCTCAAAAAGATGAATAAAGCACACACATCCAAAAATACGAGGAGTAAGGGGATAAAGCGTAGAGTCAGGAAAAAGACATTTAAAAAGGACGTCACCTCCAAGAGCAGAAGATGGCATCCTATTAATAAGAAAGCCTATAGTAAGTATAGCATACTCCAAAGATATTATTTGAATCATAATGGTGCTAGCAACCTCAAAAAGATGTCTATTTTTATGCTCTGCCACACCATTCTACTGTGGGGTATAGGCACAAGATGTTTGGTGAATAATTCCATTAGAAGAACAAAAATTAAAGAAATCACTCTTCATATATTCTAGAGCATTATCAGATCTTAACACACGAATATGAGAAAAAAATTGAGTTTGTATCTCACCATGAAAGGTTTTAAATACATCAAGGACACATGATCTATCTTTTAACAAATAAATCCAGATCATTCTAGAATAATCATCCACAAAGGTAATAAAGTACTTATATCCTGACATGGTAGGATAACAACATGGACCCCATACATCTGAATGGACTAAATCAAAAGGATGAGAACTTCGACTTTCTTTAGAAAGGAAAAGACCCTCTGTGATGTTTTCCTAGTTGACACGCATCACAATTTACTTTAGGGACAGGTTCACTAAAAGACATAACTTTCTTTAACCGAGAAAGGTTAGGATGACCCAACTGATAATGCCAGTGGTAAGGTGACACACCCCCAATAACAGCAGCAACAGATAAAAAGTTAAGATAGTAGACTCCCTTTAACTCAGAGCCATGTCCAATCACTGTATTCTTCTAGAGATCCTAAAAATACAATGATGAGGAAAGAAAGTCACAGAATAATTCAAAGATTTAGTAATTTGATCAACTAAAAGAAGATTAAAAGATAAGTTTGGGACATGTAAAACTTTGTCAAGCTCAAGGGAGGAAGTATGAACAGTACCAAAACCAGAAATAGTAGAAACAGAACCATCAGCAACAGTAATAAAGTAAAAGGGATTGGCAAGGTGTAAAATTATTTAATTAACGCTGTTCACTGGTCATATAATTTGATGCACCTAAATCTATTAACCAAGAATTACTAGAAGTAGCAACAAGTGCACTAATACCTATTTGGAGATCATGAGAGGCAACATAATTTGGTTGAGAGTGGATTGACCTTTCATACTCCTCCTTAGAATTCTGAATAACATCCTTATGAACAACAGAAGTAAATCCATTAGAAGCAAGTGTAATAGCTGCTGCTGTAGGAATAGTGGATGTTTTTACACCTTTTTTTTCCCAATCAGGTTTACAATGTTTATCCCAACAAGGATCCACAGTGTGATATTTTTCCTATAAAAAACAAATAACTTGTCACGACCTTTACCCTTCCAGTTGTATTTTGCATGTGCAACCATGGATGAACGTTCAAGGTCAGTACTGGGAGTAGACAAAGTAAGAGAAGCAGATTGCAAACGTGAGAAAGTAGACTGAAGTGTAGGCATACTGCTATCTCCAAGTAATTGACTCTGAAGACTGTTATATTGATCAATCAAGTTCATTAAAAAACCACACACAAACATATTTTCTCATTGACATTTTTGAGTCTCTAAATCTGTAGAGAGGGGCTGGAGTTCGCAGAATTCATTAATAATTCCTTTGTAGGTAGCAAAAATTCAGGAACTGACCTCTCACCTTGCTTATTATCAAGAAGTTGTTGGAAGGAATAAAGAAAAAATACGTGTGTTATTTCCTTCATTAGAAAACATCTCCTTGATGGCATTTCGTATATCTTTAGCAGTTGAAGCAAGGCCAATAGAGGCTGCAATTTCAGGTTCCAAGGAATTTAGTATCCATGTTTTCATTGCACAATCAGATTGGTGCCATGAATAATGCTTCTTATTTGAAGAATCTGGCATATTTTCTACAAGATGATGATCACGACCATGAGAACCCAAGAAGGTACGAAAGGCTTGGGAACAAAGGGCATAATTTCTTCCATTGAACTTTACAGTGGTACCAACAGAAGCATGCAGATCTGGAATAGATGGATTATTCATTATCTTGAATAACAAACACAAATGATACTGAATACACAACCTCAAATGCAAAGGCACAATTGATCAAACACACAAGAGGGGATTGATATACCCTCATAATAAATAGGGTAAAAAAAAAAGAGGCATCTAGGGTTAGGCAAGAACCTGCTCTGATACCATGTAAACATTATAGAGAGTTTATATATTTCATGTATATTTCTCTATTACAACATAGCTGATATATATGTATACAAGAGTCTTAAATAAGGAAGTCAAATATATAATATAAATTCACAAATAAATTCACAAATAAATTATAAATAAAAGCTTATAAATCAGCCTATAAAATATGAACAAATACTACAGTCTACATCACTCATAAAACTCATAATAGCAGGAATAAACAACAAAACTTTGGTATAAAACAAGGAAACCAAGCGAACCCATTTTTGACCCAATTGCCTAATACCACCCCAATTCATAGAAACCCATTCATAAGCTAATCTTTCAATTAAGCTAATTGTTAATGGTGTTTCTATTATTATTTTTTGGTTCTCTGTAAAAGTGTGTTGCATCAATAGAAGAGGTATTAAGCAAATGAATTTTCCCCCCTTTTTTAAGACATGTTAGCTTCAAACTCTAAGTGGGCAGACAATTTTACCCTTTGCCATGTCAGCTTTATAAACAGTGTTAGCTGAATTTTCATTCTTTGCTAACTAATCGTTACACAAGATACTACTTTGTTAGGGTTCAAACCACAGGTCAAAAAGTGATTAGGGCTCAAACCATAGGGTAGATTTTTGTAATTTTCCTTTGAAATTATTATACATCCCTATATGTCTTTAGTGGCTTTAACGCGATTTAGATAAAGATAAAGTGGGAATATGATAAAGGTCAGATGTTATTATAATCCCCTTTGTTAAGAGACATATAGTTATATGAAGGGAAAAGGGCCAAATTGGACCATCAACTTTGGGCCAAATCCTATATTGGTCATTATTTTTTTTTCCCAAGTGGACCTTAATGTTTTAAAATTGTCTCAAAAAAGACCGTCTATTAACAGCACAGTTAAAAAAATGATGTGGCAAAAGTCTCCGTTACATGGTGTTAAGTGGCATGTGGGACCCATCTCTCCTGCTGAATCACGTTGACATCCCCTCTTCTCAACAGGCCAACCATTATCTGTGACCTCCACTAACTTCTCTATGCCTGCACCTCTTACCTGAATGTCCCAAAAGCATTCTACCATGGTAGTGAAGGGGGCTTACAAAGGATAATCCACCATCGCCATGGTCATCATCACTGTCATTGTCACCATCTGAAGAATTCAAACCACCGACTGTAGATGAGTGATGGTTATCTCGAGACATAGTGGTGCTGCTGGAATTCATCTTCACGATCTCTAATTTCTTTGTGAAGTATAACGGAGAATTATTTCATTGTCTTCAAACTGCCTGTCTCCCAGTTGATACTACGCGTATGAATTAATCTTCCTTTCTACTGTTTTAAGCTTCTTTTGAACCTGATTGATCTCTCGCTTATATCCTTTCTCATCATCCTTATCGAAGCCATGATTATTTCACTTTTTTTTTTGTTTTTCATGGAGAATTAACTATCAGTTAAGGTTCAAATTGGGAGCTATAGTTAGTATTTTGATTTGAAGAAGATTAGCTAGCTATATTTATGTTATTGTGTTTTGTCGAGGAAATGGTGAAATGGAATTTTTGTGATGAATTGTTCTTGTGTTTAGCTTTAGGTATTGAATTTACTATTTCATTTACATTCAAGAAATGCATCTTTAAAGTGGACTCCAAGATTGTTTATGCTTCTATTGTAAATAAGGCCTCTACTCATTAGGAGATTAATGCTATAATGAATACTGTATTTAGTTGGAATAGAAGGGATAAGAATAGGGTAGCGGATTAGGTATCTAAAGCAATATTAGATCATAATCTTCATTATGATTGGTTTTGTAATGTTCCTAAGGAGCTGTTAGCTCTCCTTTAATAGATATTTTCATTTTTGACAAAAAATAGACTAGCAGTTCTTAGCTAAAGTTGATTTTAGATAAAGTATGTGTGTGTGTGTATGTTATATATATATATATATATATATATATTGAAATATATATATTTCAATTAAGTTTTCAAATCTTCACAATGATTGCATCAACCAAGACCAGTTGTGTGTGCATCTTGTAACTCAAATGGGGATGTTGAGTGCAAATGGAGTGCAAGCACTAGCTTCTTCATTCTTGGTGATAATATGCTCTGCCAAGTATAAATATGGCGTACAACATACATTTAGGGGATTTAATTTTCCTTTATTTTTATTTTTGACGTTTGATTGCATATATCTGCAGAATATTGGCCATTCCTTAATTTTCTTCCTAAGTCATTTAAGTTACGTTTAATGACAATACCAACTCTTATTATGTATTTAAGTGTCTATTGGATGCACATCACGGGGGATATATGGATTCTCAGAAGGAGGAAGGGCTCTATTGTGGAGATTTTTAGACTTTTTAAAGTGGGCATAACTTTTCTCTTCACAACCTGAAATTTATTATGCTTTGATGCATTTGGTAATTGCAGGACAAGAAATACCATATGTCTTTTAGGGATCAATGCGCTGCTTTGCTTGTAAAGGAACATGCTTTCGTAGCAAGTGGCTTGAGGATCCTCTAATCTTTGAATAGCTGCCATGTAAAAAGCTGTCAGTAGTTATCGAAGCCATTCTCGTCATCCTTATCAAAGACATGATTATTTCACATCATCATGTTCACGCTCCCTCCTAAGCCTTTGTCACGACCCAAACTGGGGAGTCATGATCGGCGCTAGGGAACGGGAATTACAATAACCAGAACCCGTAGCAAGCCTTAAATGTAAAACTCACATAAAATAAATCATAAAAATACCAAGTAATTAAAACTTTAATTAATAAAATATGATCTCATATCATATAATAAAATACAGCAATGCATAATCTTTTAGACACCAGTCTCAGTTATAAAAACAATATAAAATACTACAATATTCAAATGCTACTACTGCAGCTTCTAGAGTGTAAACAAAAGTTTAAATATATAATTTACATAATCTAGCCGGGGCAGAAGAAGACCGGCGGAGAGGTCTAGTACTGAGGTCTGACGAAGTAGAATCTCCTGAAAAAATATTGAGGGGGTCAGACCTCACTGAGTGAATTATTATTATATATATACTTGCACCCTAATAATGCAGGCACTCAAGCACCAGTGTATTAATATATTTATTTTTATATAATGAATATACACGCAATACATTCAGATGCTCAAAATCCATTTTTATAATAAATAATATAAAAGAGTTCGGGTGGAGGATCGGTGCGGAACCCTAACATTCTGCAACCTCAATCACAATGAATCATTAGCCAACAGGCTTTATTAAATTTCAAGAATATTCATCTTATCCAAATTGACAGTAGACCGGCCTCGAGACTCATAGTCCATCAAGCTACAACAGTCTCACTGTCGGCATGACTGGCCCCGAGACCCCAGGTCCATCGAGCTACAGCAGTCATACCCTCTTATACCACAATTTCAAATAACAATTTCCAAAATTAAATAATGAGAATATTCTGCCTAAATTCTACCGTACTGTTGCGCAACAGTCCTAGCGTAGCCCACTAGGCGGCACGTTCTACAACTATCCTCCAAATCATTTTTATAAACATAATAAAAATGATGAAATGCGTAATTTAAACGTACTAGCATCCATTCATCAAAATATTAACCAATTATATTTATATCAACTCAAATATAAACATTTAAATAAATAATAAATAACATTTAATGAAAGTAAATATAGTTTAATTATCATTTAAACATGGATGCTCGTAAATAACATTTTCTATGTGCAATGCATATATATAATGATAACTCACAATTTTGCGCTCCATGAAAATGACCTGACTGGCCTGGTCCTGAAGGCCTCGGTCTCGGCGCAACTAGATAAAATAATAATACTATAATTAGAATAAAAATTCCTAATTTAATAACTGTAGAATTCTACAGACGACTCAATAAAATCAAGAATTCGACACAGGACGGTGTCACGTTTTACGAGAAATCTACCAAAAATTTGGTAGAATTTCCCCTATAAAACGGACTTCTCTCTACCATAGGTAGAGTCGTCCCTGCACGAAAACAACACTTCTAAGTCTCAATTGCTCACCGCTCAGGTCGGGCCCCCGGACTACATACTATTTGCCCGACCGAGCTCACACAGAATTAAAATTACTAGAATCATAGTTTAAATACCACAAATCAAATGATTTGTAAATTTATCTAATTTAAGCAACTAGAACTCGTAAAGTCTAAAATCACAAATATTTTATTAATCGGATATTATTTCCGAAAATTACTATTTATTTACCAAAAATAGTAATTTATTTATAAAAATTATTTTAATATTAATAATTTTTCAAAATCACCCTAAAATACAATAATCAATAATAATTTACCAAAAATGCAAGTATTACATAATTTGTAACAATATTTTATAAAAATGCATTTATTGATTAAATTCAACAATAATTATTTTTAAACTAAATAATATCAAAAATTAAATTAAATAACTAATAAATTCTGAAAATTCATAAAAATACATTTTTTAACACTAAAAATATATTTAAATAAAATAATAACCAAATCCATCATTTTATATAATCAATTGATATATATATGGAAATTAATCAAAA